>MU267618.1:0-141819 GCA_021014935.1 Hygrophoropsis aurantiaca
TTTTAGAGAAGAAATCTATGGTGGACTTTCTTTTCGAAACCCCTGGAAGTATTTCTCTCTGAAATCCTTGTGTGCGGGTATGTGACTAATATCGGGTTGGGTAGGACTTGAGTTGTCAAAGGCTGGGGGAGAATGATACGATGTTGAGGTTTTGCGGATCGTTATAAGCTTCACAAGGATGAGTGAGAACGCTTATAGGTATGGAAAATCCGGCTTACTCGACGACCCCATGAACCAAAGTCCTGTAGCGAATTAGCAATGACTTCCATACCTTCGCATAGCATCGAGTAGATATCAACTTCTTCATACTCATCAGTGACAGTCGGTAAGAAAAATACCAGGCGGCCCCCTGGTCTGAGTAAATATCGGGCCAATACGACCAGATCCGACACCAATGCTGACAGCTCGTAGGGCTTTGTTGGCGGTACCCGTGGTTGATCATCTCTGGGGTGTATCATAAAGATATAAAGCACTCGTCAATATCAAAATGCAAACTTGCAACGTACGGTCGCGGTTTTGCGGCATGTGTCAATGAAGGATCTTCTCGTGCTTTCTTCCGGCCAAGTCGTTTTGCGCCAGCGCGGACCCCATCTGCAGATCATCATGAGCACGGCACAAGGAATGAAACCGGTTGACTTACAAGGAGGATCTGTTATGATTGCATCAAAGAGCCCCCCGCATCGCCATGGATTGTGGGTCACATCAAAAGTACACAGGTCCATAATTTTATCGGCCACACCGTATTGTGTGGCTGCACGGATAATTCCTGGAGTTTTGGCTTTCGCTCTCGTTAGGGAAGTTTTATCACAACTAGTGTCAGAGTCACCTTTGCCCCGCATTTGACGGCCATCAATGTCGGACCCATACACATGAGCTCCGAAGTATGCGGTGGTCTAGTGAAATCCAAAATTAATTAGTCAACACCTGGAAAGAGGACGCGTGGCCACGAACATAAGCCATGCTCCCCGTTCCTACGAAGGGATCGTACACAAGTTTGCTTGTGGACGCCTGGTCAGCTGACTTTTAGAAGGTGACAATATGAAGATAGTAACGGAAATATGTTGGCACCTGGGCCTGATTGGCCATCAGCAAGGATATTTCCGCTTCCATACTGGTGTTCCCAAAGTATTCTCGTTTTTTGACGTCAAACTTCCCCACTAGGGATCTTGCTGAACCTTCAGCAACCTATAAAGACATCATACCATAACTTTTGTTTCTAGAGCTGTCACCTCGTTTTGAGAGAATGGTGAGAGACGCACCAACCTGCCAAAGTAAACGTGGTTGAAGATACCATCTTTGTTACGGTTGCTCTGAGGTTCGCCGCGGTCGTCTCGGTCTAAATCAGAACTTATAGTCAGGAGAAGTTGAATCCATATGATTTTTGGGGTGCACATTCTTCAAAGCAACCTAGGGTGATTTCAGGATGTTTCATGTCAATCTTCCCCATGAAATCCATGTAAGAAAAGCTTTCTATCACTTCGCGCTGACGACGCTGGCCGATTGAGTAGTTGAATGCATCGACGGTAAATTTGAAAGAAGTATCTTCCACATATTGAGTCCATCGCGACTGAGCCATTTTATTTTGTTCGTGTAGTTCTTTGTAGGTTTGTCCTTCAGCATAAAATTCGTAGATCGATCTGGACACGAATAGGATCAAATGACAACTCTGATTCGAGCATTGATCTTACTTGATTAATATGCATCGTTCGGCAAGGAGTTTGGTGTGCTCTTCCTGATCTAACGTGAGGATCATGAACGGTCGAACGAGGGCGTTTCTGAAATCTTCCCCATATCGAGGAAATCCGATATTGAACGCGTAGAGATCCGAGATAGAGAGCAGCTCGGGTACACGAAATTCTTCGTGTGCTTGTGCAAAAACGAATAGATATTCTTTCGGCATGTTAGACTCGACAACTGAGTTCAAGTTCGAGGTATTTCCAAATCCGGTCCGAGATAAGGAGAGATGTTGTTTGGCAACAGCCCCGACACCAAACAACATGTTCCTCAGCTGCAACTTCAGGTCGATTCCCGACCTGTCCGTTGTCCTCTCCTGTTCTTCGGCCATTGTCACCATCTGATTTAATGCATGAAGTTGCTAGGAATAAAGTATAGATGCCTCAGACGTCTAAATCCTGCTTGATTCCGATAGCCGAAGCTATCATACTCTCGTTCTCTGAGGAAGAATGTACGTCTTACCACCTCGGTTTCGCGTGTACTTTTTAATGCTCTTGCGCGTTTTTTCAAATCTCAGTCGAAGCGTCAATAGAGAAACTCCAGGTGATATTGCCCGACGCAACTATCATCGCGGCGCTTGACCTTGTGGATCGTGATAATGGTTAGTTGAGCTGCCTGCCATCAATTAGGAATATTCAGTTTAGTCCCTGTCGTCTCAGTGATCAAATATACCACACCTTGGGGCCGTTGCCATTACGAGGTCTTGGGATCGACCGCGACCTATACTGTCTTCACCAATCCAAATTACTGTACATGCCCAGCATTTGCGTTCTCCGTCCTGTTGGCCGAGTCCCATCTCATGGTAAGCACCTTGCGAGAGAAGGGCAGCGTGTATTGATTGGTGGCATGTTAGTGTAAGCATCTTCTCGCTACTCGCCTTGGAGAGCAACTCTCTCGGTGCGTCGTTCGTCCGATCAGCGACGAAGAATTAGTAGCTCGAATAGAATGATCGGGCAAGTCTATTAAACATCTATTATTGTATCTATATACCTATGCTCTGTGTAAGTATTGGGAGTTGTTAGGGTATGTCTAATTGAAACCAAGTTCGTTGGGTGCTACCCCATCGTCAAATTGTCTATTCTTCCTCTTCCCTTCTGGTACGCCATCGAAGAAGCGCAGCATACTGTTCCAGCTCCTTCGCTAAGGCTTTGGACTGCTCTGCGTTTGATAGGTTGGGATCCTGTTCGTCATCGCTATCGCAATCCGAATCAACTGTGGAAGGGGTGTCTCGACCCACGCTTGCATCAGATTTCGCAGAAATCCAAGAGGCCAGTTTCACGATTTCCTCTGGCTCCGAGAATCCCCACCATCGCTCATCATCCTCGTCTTCATCAGAGTCATCCCCATCGATAGCAATCCGTTCCTTCTCATGAGGTCGAATGCCCCAGACGGCTACGAACCAAGACCATTTTTTCAGCGAACTACGTTCATCCGGCGGAAGCGCCAAACGTTTGCGATTCCTGCGGTCCCTGGATGTTCCTCCGCTGGGGCCTGAGGAAAGAATCTCAACGGCGGCTTCTCGTTCATTCATCCCAGGAGATAGTGCCCAATATACCCGCCCATCTGCGTCACGTCCAAGCGGACATACACGGGGGATATACGCATATGAGGAAAGCTTTAGAGCATCATCAATATCCGAAAGTGTGCGTTTATGGCGCTCGGAAGCAAATTTGTCCTAAAAACAATATATGAATGGACGGAATAACCTCACCCGACATAACAAAATACCTTTTTCTCTTTGGCTCTATTATCTTCTTTCTCTTGATCATATCGATCATTCTCCATGCGGATGGCTTCCTTGGCTTCTTTAGCCCGCTCTTTGGATTCCTGGACACCCGCATCTAGCACTGCACGAATATCGGCTGAATCAACAGCCATATCGATCAAAGCTGCGACGACAGGAACAAGCTGAGCAGAGCGAACAACAGTAAGACTTGTTCCTGTGCCGCTACGAGTGCGGATGATGGTGGCTGAAGATGGCGCGGGAAGAGGATCTGGGAAAGCCAAGCCTGAACCCGGCTCCAGAGATGCAGAGCTTGACGATGAAGCATCAAAATCGTTAGAGTTAATTCGAAGAGCGGACAGTGCAACCCAGATCTTATTTAAGTTTCCACCGCTGTCTCTGACACGTTTCATTGCGATTTTCAAGGACTGTATAAAATCACTATTGGCATACGAGGAGACGTGGAAGCCCACGGGAAAGACAAACCTTCTCATTCGACTCGTCTACATCAAGGATTTGCAGTAAACCCAATATGAGGGACTTTAAACACGGCTCGCTGACCCACGGAACAAGATCGTCGTCGTCGTCTTCACCGCCACGCGTTCGACTCCCTCTGATTTCTTCCAGTTCCTCGAGCTGGGAACGTGGAATATCGAGCAATGATTCAAAACGCAAGGCGAATTCGCGAATGTGTATACGCTCTTCCACTTCATCCAGTGATAGGGGCATGTTAACTCGGGACCAAGTTAGTTTGGGGATGACTGGTGTAGATTTGGATTTTGGCAGCAATTTTGTTGAGGATCGACCCGGCGCGCTGCTGCTGGTTTGATTCTTCTGCGCTTTTCCTGAGGTTGATGTGGACATCTTGCTTTGCGATTTAGACTCGACTTTGGCTCGGGCCGAAACAGATTTGCTTGTCATTGGACCCTACAATTGCTGAGTCATTCAAAACGTATGAAGGGAAATAAACAACTTGCGATAGCTTCAATATCGTTGCGCAAGACATCAGCTGCAGAGAGGCCACCTGATTGGCGTGCAGCTAGTGCAAGATTACTGTTTACAATGTTCAACAGAGATTCTTCGCAGGAAGAACGCTGCGCATATACCCAGTAGGTTTAAGACCTTTGGCTTTTCTGCACTTGACGCAATTGCAGATATCGTCGCAGCGCGGACACCTGGTATCTTTCAACTTAAATTCTAAGGCGAGTAAGTGACAAATTACCCACTTGAATACGTAGTCTTGCCCTGTGATGTGACGTGTTTTGGTCTTTGCAGGAACTTCTTGTATCTTGATGGACTCCATACTGAGTCCATATCGGTTTTTCAGACACGGGTTGCAATACTTATTTCCGCATTGTCGATCCTTGACAACCAATACGGTGCAACGGATGCCAACTGAGCGGATCAATCAGCAATATTAAGAGGGTAGAATGGATCACAGAATGCCTACTCTCAACGTCTCGTTTCTTATTGCATTGATGACAGTAGAAGAATCCATTCGGATATGCTTCACTGGAAACTACGGGTTCATCCGTTACCCCTGCGGAGGACTTGACAGTTTTCAGTTTCTTTGCACTTTGCTGAGGCATATCGCAGTCGATCTTGCGTTTCGTGGATGAGGTAGACTCCATGTGTGAATCGTCAGAGGGAAGCAATGCGTTTTCCTTGCGGCTGGAAGTCACCGAAGCAGATTGTTTGGCCGTACTCTTTTTGGCAGTGTGAAGAGGAGAATGAGGTATTTCTACATATACCTGAGATAGCCTGCGAAACATTGGCTTTCCTTTCTGTTTTGCTGCAGCAGACATTGCAAAGGTTGTGGTTCCGGTATAAGCTTTGTTGACCCGCGACGCGTCTCGGCCTAACATTGGTTTGGCACGGTCACACCTGCCCTAAACCAAAAAGTTTCGAGGAGCCACGCCACAGTCGGCTAGCCTTACCATTATTCCTTCCCGAACATTTTAGAGAAACTCATTCCATGGCTCATGCTGATCACACAAGGGATCCCTGGTATGTATATGTTCTGGCCGAATAGACAATACACTAAAAAACAATAGCCCATGGGTCATTCTCAATGACTTTGGTGGCGCTTTTGCTATGGGAGCTGTTGGCGGAGGTATCTGGCACGGCATAAAGGGTGCACGGAATTCACCAAGAGTACGCTACGTTCCCAGAAACATATGGTTCAAGTCCTCATTTGACTAACAAACTACTATTTTATGCAGGGTGAACGTCTCGTTGGTGCAGTCTCGACTATAAAAGCTCGTGCACCTGTCACCGGTGGTAATTTTGGTGTTTGGGGAGGCATGTTTTCAACATTCGACTGTGCTGTCAAGGGCTGGCGGCAAAAGGAAGATGCTTGGAACGCTATTATTTCCGGATTTATGACCGGTGGTTGCTTGGCCGCTCGAAGTGAGTTGTTGCTGATTTTCATTCACATGTGTCACTCCTTCAGCATCATTGGACTATATACTTCCTGGATTACCGTCCAATGCATGCCCTCAGAACGTGGACACGTTAACACCAAATTATTTTTTACAACTGAACTAACCATTGATAACCTACAGGTGGGCCCAAATCTGCGTTAGGCTCTGCTATAGCATGTGGCATTCTGCTAGGTGTTTTCGAGGGCGTTGGCGTTCTCCTTTCGCGCGTGTTTAGTGAAGGCACAAGACCACAATTACCCCCAAGTGAGTCTCTTCCTTCAATACTTCGCTACTAGATTAATGTTCCTTTAGTGCCCGAAAATTTGACACCACAATCCTCATCGTCATCACCCGTTGGGCTGCATTAGACCTCTATACATATCTTATCCGTTCATTTACCCATCCCATTGTATAATCGCCACTCAATGCACAGCATGGATGCTATCGGCCTTGGCACGGCACATATGGACATATGTAATCCTGCAGCATCTCTCTTCCAGTTACCACATTGGATCTCTGGCCTCCTAAGGTACGCCCCATTTTTTCCGAAGAGAGACGTAGACGGTTTGGATTAGGGCATTTGTTGGCTACTCCAGATAACTCGTGAACGCAGTCCGCAAAGATCGTAAACCCCTAATCAACATTTAGTTCAAGTTGTCCTAGATAATGTGACCCCATCCGGCCGTGTTCCCAGCAGGCAATATCCATCCAAAAAAATAGCGTTCCGAACTTCCTCTGGTATGCAGCGGATCTTGAGTCGCTGAAATGATTTTGGATTTAGTTTTGGCCAGCATACTATCGAAGCGCATTGCCCCACGGGACAAGTCAGCCCACCGCCATTGTTGGGATTTGGGAAACTTGGACAATGTATGACACCGTGAAACTGTTCACAGCAGCAAACACAGACAACCTACCCGAAAATGAAGAT
The DNA here is from genome assembly GCA_021014935.1 of Hygrophoropsis aurantiaca. NCBI lineage: Eukaryota > Fungi > Basidiomycota > Agaricomycetes > Boletales > Hygrophoropsidaceae > Hygrophoropsis > Hygrophoropsis aurantiaca. The sequence continues at coordinate 6,809 of MU267618.1, forward strand.
GTTCTGAAGATGATGATGGAACCAGAAAGATGATTTGTAAAATATCAAAAAAGTTATAAACTTTACTCGTCATTCGTGCCCAAATTTTTCTCCATGCTCAAAATATAAGTGGAGGTTTCTATCAGACTCCTCCAAAAACCTGCGAATATATAAATGAAACAGTCCTTCAACTTCCGTATTCAAGAGTTGTAATGCAAGATCTTGCTGCTGCTATATATCGCACGAAGGCGAAATTCGAAAGATTTAATCCATTTGGCCGATGGGAATCATGGGCTTGATCGCGGCCGTATCCGTTCTTCCAAAAGTTAAAGTTGGCTCGCTGGACCGCATGTCCCCACTTTGTTATCAGCTCGATATAAGTTAAGAGCAGAGTAATGGGGATGTCTCCGTTCATTCCCAGCAACTAGCCATGGTGTCTCCACTCTCTTTGCCAACTCTTGATAGGCTGAAAGCAACGGTGTCAGAAGGGCTCGACGTATATGCGATAACAGAGCAATGGTTCGCCACTTTCGGAAAAGAACTGCAGTCACACAACATCGACAATGTTTTATCGCTTTGTACCGACGATGTGTTCTGGAGAGACACATTGGCTCTCACTTGGGATTTTCGTACTTTTCAGGGCACAACTGCCGTCAAACAATTCCTCTCAGATCGGCTGGCCTTGTCAACTCTCTCTTCTTTCAAGCTGAAGAAGAATCTTATCGAGCTCGAGAAACCATACGCCGACCTCGTTTGGATCCAGGCATTCTTCGATTTCGAAACCACTGTGGGAGTAGCGTCGGGTGTCTTCCGACTCGTCCCCATGGCTGACGGATCATGGAAAGCCCACGCTATCTACACAAATTTGGAGGATCTCAAAGGACATCCAGAACAAGTCGGTGCGCGTGATTACAACCCCAACCACGGCAAATGGACTGCGAAACGCGAGCGAGAGATTGCGTATGTTGACGAAGACCCCAAAGTCATCATTGTAGGAGCTGGTCAAAGCGGACTAGAAATTTCTGCGCGATTGAAGATGATGGGTCTAAACGCGCTTGTTGTAGAGAAAAACCAGCGTGTGGGTGACAACTGGAGAAAGAGATATGCTGCACTATGTTTACATGATCCCGTTTGTGAGTCATGAGATGCTGGAACATCATTTCCACAGGGTTGAGTTGATTTTATAGGGTTTCAGCACATGCCTTATATTCCGTATGTCTGCATGTATTCGTATGGAATTCGAAGTATCCTCACGATACTCCAGTTTCCCAGCAACTTGGCCTGTATACATCCCAGCTGTCAAGCTCGGGGATTGGTTTGAATCCTACGCCCACTCTCTTGAATTAAATGTTTGGACATCAGCGACTGTCACCAGTGTCGTTCCTGGGTCAACCAAGCGATGGAGAGCTGTAATCAAGCGTTACGATGGCTCTGAACGTGTTTTTGAGGCGGACCATGTTATATTTGCTCTTGGATTAGGAGGTAGTGTCCCAAACATGCCCAAATTTCCTGGCATGGTCCGTTTGTCCCTCATAATAGTGGTGCCTTAATATATCTCATGGGCTCCCTCAGGATGAGTTTCGAGGTGAAATTCTACACTCAAGTCGTCACAAGCGAGCAACAGACCACACAGGAAAGAAAGTGGTTGTAATCGGATCGTGCACATCAGGTTAGCGCAATAATATGCGCCAATTTGAATCTGTTGCGGGCTCATCTAATCTGTTCGACCAGCACATGATATATGTGCCGATTATGTAGACAATGGCGTAGGTAAGAGGATGCCTCGCACTCCAACATTATAATTGAATTGCTTGATGTATGATTAGATGTAACAATGTATCAGCGCAGCGCCACCTACATCATGTCAGTAAAGGAAGGCATGCCAAGGTTAATGAGTGCGTCTCTTTTGTTGAAGTGTCTTGATATATGGTCTGTTGATATCGGTCTGTAGAGCCTTTGTACTGGGAAGGCGGACCACCAACAGATATCGCGGACAGAGTCAATGCATCTTTTCCCAACCACCTCATGAAATTAATGCACCAGAGAATTACAAAAAGTACTGCCGAGGCTGACAAGTACGGTTTTTATTTCATTCCCCCTTGCCTGCCATTATGTATACCGCTTTGCATACCGGTTTTGTTCCTATACAGTCGGTCTCATTAACATACAAACCTTACAGAGATCTACTAAATGGTCTTCGAGCTCGAGGGTTCAAACTCACCCTTGGTGATGATGACTCTGGATTTCTACAGTTAGCTTGGCAAAAGTCTGGGGGCTATTACCTGGGTACGATGCTGCAGTCAACCTTACCGCGTCTCTCTGATCGCCCCTTCAGACGTTGGTGCTTCACAAATGATCATCGATGGAAAGATCAAGCTGAAAAACGACAGCCTTCTTTCCCATTTTACACAATCTGGCCTCTGTTTCGAAGATGGCTCGAATATTGACGCTGAGGTCGTCGTGTTTGCTACTGGGTGCGACTTGTTGGCCATCATGAGCTATCTTCTTAACAGACAACTTCATAAATTACATAGATTTGGTGATCCGCGTGACGCCTACCGCGAACTCTTACCCGAGGCGATTGGCTCAAACCTACCAAAGATCTGGGGTCTGGACAAGGAAGGTGAACTGTACGGCGCGTGGCGCGAGGTTGGGTTCGCGGGCCTATGGTGCATGATGGGTCCATTCGTTTCTGCAAGATTTCACTCTAAGCACGTTGCGCTGCGTCAGTACCTTTTCATCTATGTTGACGCTCACCTTTTTGAATTTTATCTGGATTATAGAGATCAAAGCACAGGAAGAGAAGTTGTTTGGGACGCGATACCGATAACCGGATAGTACAGAAAGAGACCCGCCCTTCGTTTTATGTATTACATACAAACCAAAAGTCCTACCACAACACTAGGATCCCAGGAATCTATAACGACGCATTAAGCGTTAACTGGCAATTGCGGTGAAACAGCTCAAATCTCGGTGTACTCAAGACAAAAAATGTAACAGCTATGCTACCCGTCACAGATGAAAACAAACATACCGCCAATTCATGATCCATAATTTTAGATATGCCAATCCAGTCGATCAGCCCATGATCCCTTCAACAGCTCGGAAATGTATTCGACATCTTTATCTCCCCTTCCGGAGAGGCACTACCAAAAATCAGTCGATGCCAGAGCATTAATTGCATATAAAAACACACAATGACAAGATCATTTTCCTTTGAAAGAGTCTGTGCGAGTCGAATACCCTCCCATACAGCGTGTGAAGACTCCAAAGCTGATATACGTCAAGGTTTGTCAAAAAATGAACAGATACTGTGTTCGTACCGGGAATAATCCCTTCCAGCTGGGTGCAGAGTCGGAATGCTCTTAGAGCCTCTTCATCGGTTGCAGTAACATACTTCGCTCTACCGGAATCTTTAAGCCACGAGTGTTCAGGGCTTACCACAGGATAATTCAAGCCAGCGCCAATAGTGTGCGTGTTGGATATTTGGCCCTTGTTCGACTGGAGGATGTATGTCCTGACTCCATGGAGAACACCTGGTTCACCTTTTGAGAGAGGGGCACTGTGGCGTTCTCCTTTCAGACCTTGAATCAGAAAAAAATTGAATGCGATAGCCAGTATGATGTTTTAGTTATGCATACCCTCGCCGCCCCCTTCAACTCCTATCAATCGCACATTTTTTTCCGGAATAAAGTCGTAAAAGGCACCTATTGCGTTGCTACCTCCACCAACGCAGGCAACAACTACGTCGGGTAGTTTCCCTTTCACATCGTTCATTTGCCATTTAATTTCTCGACCAATAACGCGCTGATAATCCCGAACCATTGTGGGAAATGGATGCGGCCCAAAACAAGATCCAACGAGGAAGTATGTTGTGGCAAGATTCGTCACGCAGTCGCGCATTGCCTCGTTGACCGCATCTTTCAATGCCCGAGAGCCTGAATCGACGACGACGACCTTGTGATAGTATTTGGATGAGGGGTATATGTCCAGACAACAGGATTAACTTACCTTAGCGCCAAACATTTTCATTTGCAGCACGCTTAGAGCTTGTCGCTGGACATCCTCTGCTCCCATATATATAACACAGTCCATGCTAAATCGTGCACACACAGATGCCGTTGCGATACCATGCTGCCCTGAACCGGTTTCCGCGATTATGCGCTTCTTTCCAATGCGACGAGCAAGCAAAATCTATGAACAAAATTAAATTATGATTAGGTGATCAGATTGATAGACTCACCTGAGCAATAGCATTATTAATGTTGTGCGATCCTGTGTGAACCCTTTGAAATCCTTTGAGTTAGTATAAATATTTTATGGTCTCAAGACAGAAAAACATTCACATGTCTTCGCGTTTGAGCCATATCTGTGCCCCATTTGCGTACTCAGTGAGCTTCTCCGCGAAGTACAGCTTCGACGGACGGTTCATAAACCCAGAGAGACTTTCGAACTCTTCCCAGAATGATGGGTCATGGATCATAGCATCGTGTGCTTCCTCCAGTTGATTCATAGCATCGAACATTGATTCCGGTACATATTGTCCGCCAAATTCTCCAAAGCGTCGAGGGAGACAACTTGAGCATGGTGATATATATTGCCCGTTCATGCGCCTAGGCTTTGGTAGAAATCGACGCGGTGGTATAGAACAATGACCGTTGACAAGCGTAAGATTTGGTGGGAGTTTGGTTGATGTCGATGACGGCCGCGACTGCGTTGGAGGATCTAGCCCTTTCAAGCTAATTTCTCTGCAATAGTCCTCGACAGCTTTGGACATCTCGTCTTTTGAAGCCTGCTTAATCACTGCAACCAGCCGACTGCCGATAACTATACCATCTGCACCAGCATCCATTGCAACGTCGAAATGTGCACGAGTAGCAACACCAAATCCAACTGCTAGCGGAAGAGTAGTGTATTCGCGTACACGGGAAATGAGGTCGGGTAGAGCGCTGTTCATGGAACCATGTATAGAAGATCCAGTCGTTCCCATCTATGGATGCGTTGGATATTGATGACAGGCAAAAATAGGCAACTGACCTTGGACACCACGTATAAAAAAGAATCGGCAATGGAAGCGAGAAATCTTATACGGTGCGGAGACGTGGACGGAGCGATGAGAGGGATATACGAGAGGCTGTGGATCCAGTGGTTTATTATGTCAATATGTAGTTAAATGCAGGATTTTAACCAACCATGCACGGGTGCATTTTTTTCGGAAGTTAATTCCTTCTTCTGGAGGCAGATCGACTATGATGAACCCGTTGGCCCCGGCAGCTCGTGCTTCTTCGATGGCCTTATCTTCACCATAAGCAAGGATAGGATTGTAGTACCCTGAGTAAAATAACGTTGGTCAACGGTATGTAGTACAAAGCGGATGAGTCTGACCCATGAGAAGGATAGGGGCGTTTAGCCCTTTCATTCGAGCCTCTTTGACCTGCTCCAGAACAATCATATAGTCAACCTCATTTTCAAGAGCGACCTGTTCTGCTGTTAACTATGCTCGAAATGGTGATTATGGAGTGAATTTCTACGTTGTTTGCTTCCTGAATGACCGGACCATCCGCGATTGGGTCTGAGAACGGCACTCCAACTTCGATGATGTCGGCCCCACCTGCCTCCATTGCGAGTAGTATGGATACCGTGTCATGCTTTCTTGGATAGCCCGCGGTGATGAAGGTCACTAAGGCGGGCTTCCCCTGCAGCGATCTTCGTTAACGGATTAGCAAGGAAATACAGGCTGGCATACCTCTAGTTTCTTTGCTTCAAACACTGCCTTTATGGCTTCCATTTTCACTGGTTATCGGTATGCTCTATGGGACCTGGTCAATGCAAGCCAACCTGAAGGATTATATATCAACGGACTCCGAAGTGGATGTAAAAGTAACCGGTACCGGTGTAATCTCCTGGAGGCAAACCAGATTTATTCGAAGGAAAGCAGTCGTTCCTTCTCACAGTACCGGTCAGGATTAGAGTATTTCCGCTAGCATAAACATCAGCGCTTTTCTTCAACAAAAGCTGATGAGAAATGAATGGAAGGAGCTGCTATTATAAGTGCTAACCGGAACACTCTATGGCCCGGGTTCGATACTTGCCTATCGTCATCACAATATATCACAATATCATAACTGCGCAGTCCCACTGGCAGTCGATCGAGTTCAGACAGCGGATGTAGTTCTTTCTCCACAAATACATGGATTTGATAGAGCCACACGTATTTCCGGACAGCTGTCATTTCGCCGATCGTTCTATGCCACAACAAATCTATGGCTGCCAACAAACAGAAACAAGATAAGAGTCGGTAACGATAGGAAATAGGATGCACTGGGATGTACCAAGATACTTGTGATCCTTTGCTGATGCAAAATTTCGAGTGTACCAGTGCTATGTGATGAATTGGGATAGATAAAAGGAGCTGTGAAGGCTGCAAAGTTGCTATAGTACGCACCAGATTTAACGAGATTTTACTGGACTTATGATTGGCATGTCTCTCCTGTCGCGTCGACTTCCTCACCCCACTTTTTTGGCTGTTGTTTGCTCAGCTGAACATGACATTGGTAAGTCACATCAATTAAATCCCCTTGAAATGTCACGATTAACTGTAAAGAACTAACATGATAATCGTACTCAACTTGCGCCGGTGGGACGTCCCTCTAATGGTGGGGCGGGACAGGCTTGTAGCTCATGAAAAGGATCCGAGTCACTGCCGTGGTGGCCTTGTAGGTAGCGATATAACTAGTCTGGTCACCAGACTACGATATAACGGCTGCAATCCCAATGTCAGTTGCAAAAAGATAGGGGACCTCGACCAATCAGTTTATTATTTTCTGCCGGTACGTATTATACCCTGTAAGATATGAGCCTGGAGCGAGTAGTGCCACTACTGCCAGATCAACAGTACTCTTGCTGTTACGTGTGGGATATCCCTTCACAGTAATATCAAAATACCTTTTTCAAAAACAAAGGTTGGCCTTGCGTTTCTTGCAAAACACCTGTTCTACAATAAATAGTATCGAAATTGTGCTGTCAATTTATGTATCCCCGGAAGTAGTACCTCTAATCGACTCGAATAGCCTTGTACAATCTGCGGACTGCCCAGTATGAAGCAAGGAAACCAATTGTGCCTGAGGGAAAAAATATTAGCACGAAATATCTTTCCATGATTTTGGTTGTCGAAAGACACTGACCAGTAACCAGGAAATCCATTAGTACGAGGAGGAAGAGGTATCCAAGGTATAAAGCAACACTCGACAGCGAATCCAGTGAGAGACGAGACGCCCAATAGAACAGACCATAGGCGAGAACCCATATTGCGCTTCCACCACCAGTCAAGAAGGCGCGCCAATGCCATCTATACATAAGATGATAAGAACATGACCGATTGACAACAAATATTCACGGACCTATATTCTTCTGCACAAAGATTGAAATACATGAAGAGTATTGTCACGGTCCCTGTAGTTAGCGAGACAACACCAGCAGTCAAAGCCAAAAAGCCGAATGCGTAGTAGGCGCGTGACGCGAACAAACTGGACATCACGAAGTACAATTCTACGAACGCCGCACCAAAAGGTAGTATGCCAGCCAAGAGCATTGTTGCCTGGAATAGTATTGATTCAATGTGACTTTGAGTGAACTTTAGTTGAATGATCGTACCCATGGCCGAAGGTATTTGGGCGCAGGCGGAATCTGTCTCGGAATCTGATTGACTCTAACGGGGTGAGAAACACCCTGTGCACAAAGCGTCAGCGTGATAATCAGTTTATTGGGAATGTGACTTACACCTTGTCTTGAGCCAATGTATGATCCGACAGCGGACAGCGGTGCAGATATACCAAACCAAAGGACTACGATCAGTAGCATAGTCGCTGCAATATATGATTAGATCAATTTCAATACAGTGAGATGGGTCTTGTATAATCACAGAAGGGGACAGCTCCTGATGATCCTGCGATCAAAAGGAAGAAGTTCAACGTGAAGATGACGATGAACACCAATCTGCATGAACAAGGTATTCTATTAGACGGTTTTACTTTGAATGCAGGCGAACTCACGTGGGAAGCACAGTGGCAGTCATAAACGCATTCTTGCGACGATCAAGTCCACCCATAGACGCGTATATCCTACTTGAATAATAACCTCCAATGCTGAAGAAATGGCACTTAATTCAATAGATCTCTGTTGTTCTCAGAAACACTTACCCTCCAAAGAGGGTCCAACACACCATCATAACTGTAGCGAGCGAGCCACGATTAGACGGAGAAAGGAAGCCCAATAATGCGAATACTGAAGTGCAAGGTCAGCTGGGAGAGTATGGAACATGATGGTGACTATTACCTAATGTCACTGAGACCATGGCGCATAGTTGGGCACCATTGCCGGTCATGACGGACAATATCATGGGATATTGCGGGGTCCGGAACACTTCTCCGTGTACAAGTTTCCACCCCCAATCTTCCTGGACATCCTCCTATAGTAAAATTAAAATTAGCAAAAGCATCTTTACCTAGACGTTGGAATAAAAACTAACGCTGAGGTCGATGGCGTTATAGCGGGATATCTGTATGAAAAAACGATTCAATGTCAAAGAATGATCATCAAAGATGTGGCTTACATCTCTCGTGACATTCCGCCAAAGTATCATAGACACCATAACACATAGGAAAAGGACGATAACAAGGGAGTTAATCAAACTAAACCAATGTATGCGCGGATCAAAAATGTGGAGATAATTGTCCCAGCGTGTGGCCTAAGATAAATTACATTCAACACATGAGCCGGATATCACAATTATTATTCTTACCCAAGGCGTATCTGATTCCTAGCCAATATAGCTGTATAAGAATTTCGTTGTGGGAGCACAATAAAGCCCAACTCACTTCCCAAGTAACCCTATATGTGTACCGAACAGTGTTATTACGGGCTTCAGAAAGGGCCTGAGGTCGCACAGTATGTTCGCAAGTGGGATTAGATGCCTCGGAGTCTTGACTAAACAGAATAGACATTGATTAAATAAAGGAAATAAGAAGTAAAAGGTCGTTTACCTATATGGCCAAACAAGAACCCCGACGATGCGATATTGTCCTGCAGAGGGTTGATGGTATCTAGGGATATTTGTAGCGAGCCAACACGAAGACAAAGAAAATAACAAACCTTAAGACAACCTCATAGTGGTTATAAAGAAAAGGAGTCTCTTCATTATCGTCGTTTCCAAGATTGAAGCCCATATCGAAGAAAAGATCTCCAGTTTTCTGGTCTTTCTTTGATTCGGCAGCTGGGAGACCGTCAACAAGCCAGTTGAAAGCATAGTCTTCTCGGATTCGGTCGTTAATGAATTTGGCGTCTTCAGGAGTTATATCTGGTTGGGTGCAGAGTGTTTTACAAGTGCCATTATCTTGCAGCATTTTAATCTGAGTACTAAATCAGACTAGCAGCAAGTGTATATGTATATGACACAGACGTCATATGGCGAGTTGAATATACGGTCGCCAAACAATATGGAGCCAAGGGACTCGGGTTGACTTTGGATGCCTTCTGTAGGCTCGCAGAAGTGGAAGCGGGGGTTGTAATAGTCATCTATAAGGATCAATATCTACTGTGAAGTCCTCCACGAACTAAAACTTGACCCTCTTACAATTTATCAAGGATTTCTAACGGTAATTTAGAAAGCTGAGAATGATAGACTCGGAGAGAGAATGACGAACCAGCTTGGGATCATTCTTGCCTGATAGCATGGGAGTGAGCGCGTTAACGAAGAGATTGACTTGGTCTCCATTCTCATAACTGTGGGGTGCGGCACCAGGAAGATAAAATGCGTCGACAGTCGACAATACTAGCAAAATGGCCAATCCAGAATAGAGAATACCAGTCGGCCGTCCCATGATGGTTAGTATTTTGGGGCAAGCTTAGCACAGAGCTAGCTTTTGCTACTGTTCACAAACGAATACCAAAACCAACGTGGTAAACCGAAGACAAGTCACAGCCTAGGCCCTATATGTTAGGATCACGTGACTGAGAAGATACTTATCGCAAGTCCCCCTTCATTATGAGCCAGCGAGGTATATCGTACCTGAGTTGTATTTAGCGACATAGTGGTAAAATAAATAAATCCATTCATTCATTCATCCATCCCTCTATGAGTCTACTACCGTCCAATCTGACTGGTCTGCATGTTCTGCGTTGAAGTTGCTATCGGCTGTCATAATACATATCTCGGCTACAATTATCCGCCAAACCGTGCCAATCGTCTTCGACGCATTTCGTCTACACTGACACTTTCAAGCTCCGGTATGGGTTGCGCGTCAGAAGCAGACGTAACGCTTGTATCTGCTTCTGATTCCGTATCATCCTGTATGTTATTCTTTGGAGGTTGGTTCGGACCGGATGAACTAGACCCAGGCAGGGGAATTGGCGGATTCACAAAACGCTTTGGAGGTTGTGGGAGCGGACTGGGCGGAAGGACGAATCCGTGAGGGACTGATTCAAGAGAGGCTTTCAGTGCTGCTTGTAACTCTGCATCATCGTCGTCATAAACTCTATCGCTCCCAGCGATCAAATTTCTATCTGCTTCAGCACCAGGCAAGTTCCGCAGAGTCGGATGATATTCATCATCATCGAGTTCCATATCATCATGCCCATGCGCCTGTCTGTCTGCAAGGCTCTCGGCCATGGCACGACGGAAGAGTGTGTCATCGTCATCCTCGTCGGCTGATAGTAACTGGGACTGAGGTTGCGGTTGAACGGTTTGCCGCTGCTGTGATTGTATCTGAGGTGCAGGTGCAGGTGCGCGAAAACGCGCAGCTACTTCTTCCTCGTACCCTTCTCTCAGCGCAAGTTCTTGCTGATCTCGCATACGTCGCATGATGGCCTGATTACGTGCCATGGAAGCAGCTACAGGATCAACATCGGCATTTCCATGTGGATCTTGATTTGGAGGGATACTACTGTTCGAACGCTGGATTGGTCGAAGGACAGAGCTAGAAGCTGACATTGAGCTTGGAGCCAGAGCTGGGGGGAATGATATAGATTCAGATTCGCCCATGAGAGATGCTTGCAAAGCCGCCTGAAGTTCCATATCCTCGTCTTCAAATCCTGGCTCCGAGGTATGTTGTGGTGGGGGTTGATTACTAGAGGCAGATGACGGTTCAGGGAAGGCGGTGGCCAGGTCATCTGCTTCTGTACGTGGTAATTGGAGAGGAACTTCGAGGTCTATCGGGATAACTACGAAGACGGAATAACCTATCATAATGGATTTATTGTTGAAAAACACAGCCTGAGTGGTGGCACCTACCATCGCTCTCAGCATGCTGCAAAAACATGTCCAAGTATAATTTGCTGATCCATTGTGGCGAAGACTCGGAAGAATTCAGATTAAACCAATGACCATCACCATTACCGTTCAGTGTATTTGAGTCGTGAGGCCCAAAGCGACGAAGGGTGTACCAATGCTGATTTTGGTTCAGGATGAATGCGAGTTGAGTACTGAGCGAGTGTCAGTCATATACATGAAGAAATAATGACATGCCCACTGAGGGTGTGTCTGATATGGGCGCATTTCTTCTGATCGCCAGCGAGCGAGCCTACGAAGCATGTTTGAGCGATTGATTAGACAAGTTGACAGAAAATAATAAACCTGAGGCCCCAAACATCTAATGCACTTTCGAGAACCTGGACGGAAAAGAAACCTAGAACGATGCAGTGAGCACCATATGCATCGCCGATCGTTATGAAATTACCAGTATCATCCATGTTAGTACTTGCGCGGCCTCGACTTCCCTCATCATAGCTTGATTCAAGTTCGTCCACACTGGCAGCGATGGTCGACAGATCTGGTGCTGTGAACTGGACAGATCAAGATGAGTGGTGGCACTTGGGACGCCTGACGTTGCACGAACATAGTTTCCCTCTAAGAAGGATGGGTTGACCTGGTTGAGTGGGATTTGATAGACATAAGATTCACTTACGAAGTAAAGAATTTAAAGCATGCTGAGCACAGAGCATAGAACCAGATTGTTGCTTTTCATGATATATCATCGACACTAATCCTTCTAATCCTGCCATTATAGCTTGGAAGAGACTTGTATCATTGTCTTTGGAGAAAATCGATTTCTTAGCTTACTGTAAGTTCAAGAGGACTGGTTTGTGCAAAAAATTGTCAATGGATGTGGATAGATGACGACGCGACCGTGACGCGTCAAGTGTAAACCTGCACTTTAAGAATCTACAGTCATGGGAGATTACATATATCAGGACAGAAGGAGGGGTCAACTGAACAAGAGGGGTCTCGCGTCAATACTGCTACATACTCCATTAGCTCTACTTATAGTCTCATACTACGAACAAGCACAACCTGCTGCGTATTTGACTTGCACAATGACTTCAAGACGAAGAACACCGTATACCGCTGCACTTTATATTGCATCGTTATTCCTTGTTTCTGCTGCACAAGATCCATACGACTGCAGTAAACTCAAACTCGACTCGCTCAACTATGACCTTTCTCCTCTCGCAGGTGTCCGTACAGTCTCGCGGACAAGGGATACACCCCCGAGCACAATGATAGACGAGCTAGGATTTGATGTTTGCGCAGAGCTCAGTCCTCTGGATGGCGTGGCAGAACAAGACCAGGTACGCGTCATCTTGGATACCCGTGGATACAACTTACCTTCAACAGTGTCCGAGTGGAACAAGGGCATGCCTCAGAAAAATAAATAGGAAAGGCGAGGGAGACAGCGACCGTGTAGTGGCCGTTATACCTGTTGCTCAGTCCTCCTCTTTAAGCCCTTCATACTCTGCTCTCACATGTCCGTTCCTCTCCCTACCGCTGTCAGCCTTGACTAATGCAACGGCGGTTTTTAGCGTCGAAAGGACTTTCTATCACGTTGCATGGCTCTTCATACCCCGCCAATGCAAATCCGATATCACAGTCCTTCAAACTCTCACTTATATGCGCGGAGTCAGCCTCCGATCCCAAATTTACCTCATATGAGAATGGTCAGGTTTCAGTAGAATGGAGTGCCCCTGCAGCTTGTGGATCGTCCAGCGATGACAAGGAGAAGACACCACCTCCCCCAAAGGAGGATGATAAAAAGACAGGGGGAGATAATGACTCGGCTAAGGAGAATGTTGGAAATGGAATGGGATGGTTTTTCTTGGTGTAAGTTTTGCGTTTTTTCTTGTATGCCAAAATTAATGGGGGAATACTGTAGTCTATTCCTTGCCTTTGCGACTTATATGGGGCTGGGTGCATATTACAACTACTCGAATTACGGTGCACGAGGCATCGATCTCATACCGTAAGCTCCTTGTCTCGTCTTTCTCGTGTTCTTAACTCAAATCGTGCTCTCATCGTCACAGACATCGAGACTTTTGGAGAGAGGTCCCCTATATGTTGCGAGATGTTGCTTCGCATCTCTGTTCTACTGTTCGCCCAAGAAGGTCAAGCAGAGGAGGTTATATTGCCGTTTGATTGTCAAGTGAGCATTAGATATTGGACTCAGTTGCGGAATTCTTCGATTAGTGGAGGCACGACGACCTATAGAACTCATTCTTTTAATTCACCGTCTTCGTTTACCTATTCCCGTTGTGAACGCTAAGTAAAGATGCAGACCACCGCAATAAGATAGCAAGTGCTGATGATATCACGCTGGCAGGCTGCTCTTATTTTGCTCACCCCGATGGCAGCATACGACTCTGCTTACGATGTCCACGGTATTCCGACTGGTCTCCACGAAAGTCTGAGAAAGTGGGGACTATCGATCCATAAGCTCCTCTTCGAGTGAAGGGGTAGATATGGAGCATGGCCGCTGTGTCTATCTTTCTAAAGTGCTGCATACGGTAGGATGTCCTTTGGTATTATATGATTAACCTTGTTTCCCCTTAGCCTGGGTGGTGACCAGGCCCAACGGGACTGCAAGCCTCGTGCGAGCCAACAGCGACTATATTGGCAGGCACTTTATCCACCCAGACAACATGCACCAAACTCCCACCCATTTCTATGGTGGTTTTTTCTGAGTAATTGCCACGGAGTTAGGAGGTCCATCATTATAAATTCTGCTGGGATAATTACTTACCGATTTCCGACTTGCATCCTAGGTCACGATAGATTTTGAGGTTCGAAGGCCAAGTCGAGGTGAGGTTGAAAGACTGTAGATTGTGGTACGTCGTATTATGATCCATACAGGGGCCACAGAACCCATCTCCATCTAGCAAATCGGGCATGTGGGAGTAATGTTTTCCCCATGTACCCGTTCGATATGGACCGGTATGAAGGTAAATCTGATAAAAGAAATCTGCTGCTGGAGGATCTCAAGGCCGAGCCAACGAAGCTGCGAATATCGTGCTAATCCCAGCGAGAACAACAACGACTCGGATGCTCCAGAAATTCATCGTCATTGTTGGAATCTGATATGCCCGGAATCATCAGCCAGTGCGACATGACGAACAAGGCAGTCCACTAACAAACATACGGCACTAAGTGATTCATCAATTTTATGTACTAGGCCATACAGGATGGCTTAAATTCTGTCGTCACCCACTTGGCATCTCCGGAGGCCCGTACAAGCCTCAGGCTACACAGCCTACGTGCGCGATACTCCCCCATCCTCGGAGGCCGTCTTCAAAATAACTTGCAAGGCCTGAGCTCTTGAACTGAGAATCACTTTCAGGAGCTAACAGGTGGTCACATCTACTGAAACTAGATGCAGAGTTAAAATTGATGATCGCAGCCGAATGGTCAAGGATTTTCACTCGCCCCAAGATTAGTGATAATTATTTACATAAAATGGCATCTCAACATCGTTACATATATTGATGTCGAGAACGTGACTTTGAACATGAATCGTGATTGCCACATCTTCCCCGTCACAGTCTTGTTCATTTTTGTTACACGCCAATTATTCTTCACTTTTATCTCCTAGCATATTCTGCATAAATGGTCAAGAAATGGTATGTTGTCAGGGTTGGGACAATACCAGGAGTTTATACCACATGGTCAGTTCGACTTGTTCGACTAGGGGTATCCACAAGTGCAACTGACTTATTGCCCAACCGTTCTTTAATTCCCAACATCTGTGTCTACACAGGATTGAGGCGTCTGCCAAAATAGAGGGCGTCGTAGGCGCAGTCCATCAAAGTTTCGAGTCGTTGGAGGAAGCGCGTGCAGCATTCGAAGGTGCTCTTGCGCGCGGAGAAGTACGCGCAGTGAGAGCACATCCTGGTTCTGTCGCGAGGTCAGAGCATAGTGAAGACACAATAGAGAACGAGCTGCTGTTGTCTCCTACGCAATCTGCCAGCGCCCCAGTATCCAGGAGAAAGAACAACATTGGAAACATTTTTCAGACGCGTCCTCGTTCAACTATTGAAAGCAACCAGGACCCAATTTTTACGACTTCGTTCACGGAAGGTCCAACAGAAGTGACGCAGTATGTGCCTCTCGAGTCGAGTCCTTTTGTGACACCAAGACGACGTCAGTCTCCGCGTGCTACTGTGGTCTCGGATTCTTCGCGGGCATATCCAGATCCTTCAAACACCAGAAGTTGGCATGAATCGGATTTTGAAGCTGCGTTAGGACACAATACCGGGAACAAATCGAGCCCCAGTAATTTCATAGATGAAGCGCGGACTCCGAGAACACTACATCGTGCTGCAACTTCTCCGGACGTATCATACCCTGATACACATGGATATCGCCCGTACGTCGGTAAAAGAGAGATTTGGGGACCTCCAAATCTTAGGAGGTTCAAGAAAGAACGCGATGCTGATGTCAGTTCAGCCCCTGTACGCTTGGGAGGAGGCGACGCGTCTCCCGCTTTTCATTTTGGCAATGACCAGAGTGATGATGGAAACGCATGCGGCGAACTTGGCGCAAGAGACAATGCACGGCTTCCTTCAACCTATTCTTCCTCATCCTTGATTCAAGACTCCAGTCCTCGGAGGGCAAGGGGTCTCAAGGGAAAAGGAAAGGCGAAAGTGTTGGATGCCATGCCACCCTCTCCCGTTCCGGTCGAGCACAGAGAAGAGGAGATGCGACCGACTCTTGATTCTCCTTTCAAGTGTGTTCCGAGGTCTCACTGTGGCGAGAACATGCATGCGTATGAGTACAAAATCACTGTTTATTGTCCTCACCCGGACAAATGTCAACACCATCCCGCTGGATACATATCCTCGGTTTTTGGTGAATCTTGCGGGGGTGGGGTTTCCCGATCAAAGCCTCAATACGTGGACGCTGTCGTGTCTCCGATGTGCTCAGCGTCAAGCATAAGGTCGTCTCACGGTCACATCGGCTCATTCTCTGACCGCGATGTCGGGCATGCTCGAGATAGTGAAGCTGGAAATACACGCTTTTTTGGAGTACCACATGCACCATACTCAGGGCATAATGCAGAAGTTGACATTCGATCACCCATAGCTAAGGGAACTAGGGTACCAGTGGAATTTTCAGAGTGAGTTCTATGTTTTTAGAATCTTGAACCTCTTGTTGGGCACGGGTATTTGCATCACACATCGCGGGTTGTGGTTTTCTTTCGAGGCTGCGTCTTCTTGTGCTTGCTTGACACTAAAAATAATTCTTGATGTACTTCAGATTCACGAATTTTGGACGGCCTTCTCCCCCAATGCAAGCGACGGTCAAATCAAGTGGTCCAAAGTATAGCTTGACGCTTTGAGTTTATTAGAGGGCAATCGGATTTCCAACGATGGGTGGCACTGGTGTGTGGCTGTTTTTGTGTAAAGCTTTCTTGATGTCGAATATGTTATTGAATACTGTTATTAATGTAAACCTTTCTCGAAGCTAGTCGAATTGAAAATATTGTGCAGAGATGTGTGTTTTGTTCAATGTTGTGATTCCAAGTTCAAAGCTCAAAGGCTTGTGAGAGTGAGAGGGAGCGGTCTGTCCTATATATGACTAAGCACCTCCCACGCTTTACTTGTGCTTTGATAGGGCCTGACATCATTGTCTCCATTTCGGCCAGTCCTAATGATTTCAAGGATACGTTTGTGTGTTCTCAAGTTCTCTTCAACTAACGTTCATGAGTTCTTTGCCGTCCCACCACAAAAATGAGACAAGGTCAGCTTTCGACAATCCCTGGCCTCCCGTCAAAACTATTTCGCAGAGCCTTCGGAGTCTGATACAACTCCCATTTACCCTCCCGGTCATTCGTGCGGACCCAATCTATGCTCACCCAACGTTAAAGCCGACGAAAAGGTTAGACGCTGACTTTTCTGTATACCAGACATCCGAGAGTGATGGGATATGTGCAACCTGGCTTGGTCACGCAGTAAGTCTATGGCTCCTGGATAATACAACAATATCTCATGTGCGTCCATCTTGTAGGGCTTTCTTGTTCAGCTTCGACCCCAGCTTCCGACAGAATCTACTCGTATTCTGTTTGATCCTATTTTCTCGGATTTTGCATACCCATCCAATCTTGTAAACGGTTTGAAACGGCGTTTATCCGCGCCATGCACGATCCATCAACTCCCCGAAGTTGACTATGTTGTGATCAGCCATAACCAGTATGTAAACCCCACCAAACCTGCCTTGTTCTTATGCGATGGAATGTACTAGTTACGATCATTGCGATACAGAAACATTGTTAGCTCTGTGGGCCCGTTGTACACCCGATAGACCTACTCGATACCTTGTGCCGCTTGGCGTCAAAGACACTTTAACCGCAGCAGGTATACCCGAACATCAAATCATAGAACTCGACTGGTGGGAAAGCGTCGTATACCATATTCCTCTTGAAAATTCTACTATTGAATTCACATGTACACCTTGCCAACATACGAGCGGTAAATCGTCAATCCATCTTGACAACTGTGATGCAATCTCATTATCTGTATAGGGAGAGGTTTCTTGGATCAAAAGTGCTCGTTGTGGTCAAGCTGGGTAGTCCAACAAAAATCATCAGTAGGCAGTATTACTAGTAGCGTTTACTTTGCTGGGTGAGTGATTCCTTTCATGCTCCACTTAACCATAACCAGGAAATTCAGGGACACCGGATATCAAACCGCAGTTGGACCGTGTCGTATGTTATCACCAATTTATTTCATTGTATCAGAGGAATACTAATGTTTCCACGGCGGCGCCCTGTAGCTGCCTTCAAAGGTACGCCTTTCTTTTATTGCTCCATTGACATTTCACAGTTAACCCATTTTGCAGAGATTGGCGAGAAATATGGACCGTTTGATCTCGCCATGATTCCAATCTGGCGAGGCGCAACGCTCAGTTTTTTGGGACAGTTGGGATACCGAGTACGAATCACGCAAGCCAACTCCGCATATCCACGCCGTACTGACATATGCCCGCTTTTACAGCTCGCAGATGAAACACACTTGGCTACCACTCATGCCTCTCCCGAAGACGCGATCCTCTTGGCGGTGGATGTACGCGCCCGTCATTCGCTGGCGATGCATTTTGCAACATGGGCCGGGGGCGACGACGAAGCTCTGGAACCACTCGTCAGACTGATGCGAGCTCGGAAAGGTGATTGGCAAGAAGAAGGCGGAT
The DNA here is from genome assembly GCA_021014935.1 of Hygrophoropsis aurantiaca. NCBI lineage: Eukaryota > Fungi > Basidiomycota > Agaricomycetes > Boletales > Hygrophoropsidaceae > Hygrophoropsis > Hygrophoropsis aurantiaca. The sequence goes on from MU267618.1 coordinate 25,296, forward strand.
TTGGTGCGATTGATATCGGGGAGAGTGTAGTCATCCCAGTACACACATAACGGTTCGAAAGGCTTCATGTGACAGTAGATCATTCATTTCTAAATCTCAGACCTCATTGCTGATGACGCCCTGCCACTTTGTTGTGTGGCCATCCAGCAAATATTTTTGGTGATGCAGTGTGAATTTTTGGGACAGCAAGACGATTGTGAAAAAGACTGGTTCAATCAGCAAGTGCGTATGAATGCGGTCAAGTGAGTAATCTCTTAAAAGGATCCCGTCAAACGGTGCAAGCACTAATGATTCACCGAGTCCAGTTTGACAGACTTCGTTATAAAAGTTTAGGACGCACAACATAATTATTCACATACAAAGCTGACACTTTTTATCAATTTTTCTGATTTGCTTCAATTGTATGTGAGCTGTTTGTGTTCAAATCGAGAACATATTTGACGGGTTCTAATCCACAGTCCACATTATTGAGACAGTTCCTTCATTGTTATGCGCAAACGAAACGGTAATTATCTAAGCCGAGTGGACAATAGCTGATCGACGCCAAAGCGTTGTGGGCTGCAGTTCCACATTTAGAAGTCAAAGTGACCACTTCTTTTTAAGATGTGGACTCTGTGGACGCGTTTATGGTGGAATATGCAAGGGCCCTCCACAGCGCCATGTATTTAATGCAAGTATTTGGGCATTTACCGTTCCTCAGCCCATATTTTTTCTGCCTGTTTTCGAGCTTACCAGCACTGTTATCAACTTGATTTCTCCAATTTGCAATTGCTAACCATGGATCAGTTCAAAAAGATGTTCAAAAAGTGAGTGACATCTGTTCTTTTGTATCATTTTAACCGTACTAAGGATTCTGTACAGGACCGGACAAGAAGGAGAACAGGCGTTGAAGCATTCGCGCTCTATGCCCCTGCGATCTTCATCCAAAGGCAAAGCCCTGCCGTCAGAAGAGAATGGCCGTCCCGTCTACAGAGGTAAAACTCCACTCAAGACGAGTGATATCGTGTATGTGGAGCAACGCCCAGGTATGCTCGACATAGAGCGCACTCAATGGATGTCACCTCATGGCCCTTCAGCTGGCCACCTTGGCTCTTACCACGACTTGATTGGGCAGTTCCCTGACACGCCGCGTCCCCCTCCGGTACCTCCGCGCAGCCCCCTCCGATCCACGTCTCTCAATACTCGGCAGGTGCCTGTTATCACTATCACGCATCCCACTTTGCGACGCGAACGCACTGTTCAGCGGTCCTCGTCTGTAGCGTGTTTTTCGCGACCCACGAATGTTGCGTATCCCGAACTTGCTTCTAAGGCACTTCCTGCACTCCCAAAAGAAACGCCTTCTGGTGGAAATCACTTGTACCCTTCTGCTGCTTCTAGATACGCCGGAGAGCGCGCACGCGCCCAATCCCACGCGGCAAAACCTCCTCGCTCACAGAGAGGTCATGTGCATGCCCACACTCATCCCCCCATCGCGAGCACAAGTTCACCCGCTTCCCGTACGCGCGCGGCGTTGCGTCATGCTCCATCCGCGGTATCCCTAGGGTCACCAGCGCGCCCTCGGCTTCGTCAAGAGGCACCCTTGGCGCTCCCGCCTTTAGCGCAGGGCCTGGAACAATCCAAGCGAGAAGCCTGTCGTCGCGCTCCCATTGCTCCCCCCGTCGATCCCAACACTCCGGAACACCTGATGCCGATCTTTTACGACTGGGACGATCCGGTTCAGTCCAAAGTAAACTTCAGCCTCTTCACCCACGCTGCCTTGGAAAGTGGACGTGCGTTGCATGTGCGAGACAACGGTGTCGTGAGGTGCATGGTTCCTGCATCTGAGCATCAGCCCTGCGTTCCGGACGAAGTCGGTATCGATTGGTACGCCTCTATGATCAAGTACGAAGAAAGGAACGCACGGGACGCCGAGAGTCGTCGCCAGGAGCAACAACGTCTGATTGAGGAACGCCAGAAAGCCACTCGAGGAGCGCACAAGATTATGAGAGAAACAGTTGAAAATTATAACACTCGTACCGGCCGCAATGTCAAGATTCCTGCTCATCTGTATGATTAGGACACAATCATCCATCCAAATATTTCTATCTCAATTTGTGTAGCCCAAGTTTGACGAGCATCCACTATTAATTTGTTCTAACACCTCATGCCATGTATTTCATGCATACCCCTCTCTTATGCAACATGTATTTCTGATATCAAATCGCATGTAAAACTCTTTGTATATTAGTGCTCTATATCTATGACAATATCCTTATCCTACCAAATCCTCTTGACCATCGTAAACCTCGTAAGATCTTCCAGTTGTACTCGCTTTTTACCCCCGTCGCCCCCGCCGTTTGTCTTCGGACCACGACCCTCGCCCATCTCACCGACTTGCGTGGCATCATCCCGCCAGTCATTCACTAATTTCTTGAGTTGCTTATTATAATCTCGTTCTTCCCTACCCTCACCGATCGGATCCCGTCCAAAATCGTTGATGACATCCTCTGCTGCTCGTGCCTCCATGCCAGTTCTCCTCCGTGTTGCATATGAAATCAAATTTACCCCAAGCAGAACTTTGAAAGCAACAAAGCTGGAATTAATCGTGTCAATTCATCAATGAACACAGGTGGTGAGTAAAGAACATTGACTCACCACAACCAGAATGATATGCCCATCACTATCCATTTGAAGAGATGGACAACTTCAGCTGTCGTCATTTGCTTTAGGACATCAATGCTCCAGTCGTCTTGCACAAAATCAAAGCGGAGTGAGAAGACTAAATTCAGGGATTGGAGTCCAATGAGAATGGCGAGGACAGCGAGAGGGAGAGAAGCAAAGCCTAGACGTCGTGCGACAAGCGGTGATTGATCTACATATGTATGCTGCACACAAGGTCAGGCGTCATCATATAAAAGTACGAGGATAGCGTACTTTACGGGCTCCAAGACGCCCCACAGCACTCCCACTCGCAAGGTCACGGCATAGGACATCAGTATATCGTTCGTATACTGAAGGGCGTATATGATTGAACTTTGTGATAAAGGCGTGTTTGAGCCAGTCGACCAACATTTCAGACGCCATCACTGTTACGACAGGCTAGATCGTATCGGATTAGGACCATCCGCAGTATAATCGATGGCAGAGACATACATATGAAATCGTCCAGAGAACGTTGTTACCTCTAAACCAGCCAAAGCTCTTGGGAAGCACAAACCCTCCCGTGAAATCAAATTCAGATCCGCTGAGTTCGATCAAATTTCGGAAGGCGACCACGAAAAGCATGAGCGAAAGGGTGAATCGTTCCACAATATCGGCACAGGTGATTTGGAAAAGGTTGTCCTTTTCGAATTTTTTGAATACGCTGCCTTTGATCTCGACGAATTGATTCGACATTAATAGTGTGAGGAGGGCGTGATCGTAGGAGTTCACGGCTACGTTTAGAGAGAGAAGTTGATAAACCATTACCAGCGAATGAGCCACTAGGATGCGGCACGATAAGATGGTATGTTAGACATTATACTTTTAGAATCACTCACCAACATACAAAGTAGCAAGTCCGAAAAATATGAAAGGCCGGAATGTATGCGAGCTAACGCGCAACCTGTGAGATAGGACATCGAGAGTTGACCTCGAAAATAGACAGTCTAGGATATCCTGTCCTATGGACGCACACAGGCGGTCTGCAATCTACCAGACAAGCCATTGTCAACGAGAAGGATGACATAGGGTTTAGATGTGCGTACTTCGAGGGCATTGAAGATAACATACAGTTTGATGGTGTCTTGACCACGAATGGAATGGTAGATCTTGCTGGCGTCTGTTAGTGGAATGAGGACGATGGTGGATATGACAAGGAGAAGCGTGCGCAGAATATCAGCTTTCTGTGAAGGAGGGAGGTGTGATTTGGAAAAGGTGAGGAGATTGGTGAGGAAGCGAAATGCAGCGAGAGCGAAGCGGATTGGTAGGATTGTGAAGGTATAGAGGAAGGAATCCAGGCAGAGTATGAAGCCAAACCCGATGATCTATGTCACGAGATAAGGTATGGCATTAGGAACATGTATATCGGTTCCTTACTTTCTCTGTTGCGAGCGGTATGCTCAAAAAGTTGCTCACTCTCTCCCATTTCAGTTCCTGATGCGAATCAAAGTCCGTTGCTAAGAGCTCTTCTCGAAGATAGTCCCACAAGGAGAACAGTGGAGGAGATGAGTCTGGCGAAAGCTTACGAATTTGCGGAGGGGGTGATGCAGGTGGAGAAGGTAAGATGGGAGTAGGAGGCAGAGACGCATATGTAAGTGGTCGCCTTGAGGTGAGTTCCGACAGAGACTCAGTAATCATTTCTCTCTGGCCGATTGATGGGTTATATTCTTCGCCATCTGAATCAGCCGAAAGATGATTCAAGCCTGCTGAAGAACATCTCCTGTGCCGTCCGCGTACTGGCACTGGAGTTACAGGTTCCATCGACAATGGCGCTACGTGTCCATTCCATGCAGCATCTACAGACGTAGAAGAGAACCGTCTTCTGTTCCGTGCACGTCTTGGAGACGTTGGCATTTCTGGTTGTGGGGCCTTATAAGTGGTTATAATGTAAAGTCAAAGGAAACCAATCAACAAGAGGCGGTTCTGTATGGCGTAAAACCCGAGATCAAATCAACCACGACAGTTGCCTGTTTGGGATACATCATCTCTTTGACCAAAACCTCTTCATGACTTAATAATCTGTTTCTATCCAACTTTCAGTCCCCAAGTACTGCTCATCAGGACCATGCAAGGTCGAAAGCGGCCGCGCTTGCTGGCTATATCTTCTTTCTTTGCCTACCCATGGTCGTTTCTCTCCACTCCGGGACCTTCAGCACAAGCCACTGATCCATCTCTTGAAGCCAATAAACCTCATATCGGTCTGAACGCAGAGATCATAGACAACGCTTCCACCTCTGGGACTCCGATGGTGCCTTCACCTGAGTCAGATCCAAGACTAGGTCCTATTGCTGTTGCTAGTGGAGCGTCGGCCTTAGAACCGCGGCCACCGTCTACAGGGTCTTCTCCCGCAGCCGCAATGAGTAGTATGTCTTGGCTGAAATCGCCTGTATTTAATGCCTGATCCAAACTGCTATAGACCTACATCTTCCCGCGGAGATCATACATGAAATTTTGTTCTTCACTGAACACGGCACTTTGGCTGCCTCTGCACTCGTGAACCACACATTCCGCCACATTTCACAACGCTTACTATATCGCCACATGAAACCTCCTGCGAACAGAATTATTTCTTGCCTTAAAACACTTGCTTCGCGCCCCATTTTGGCTGCCATCACTCGTCGCCTCACCATTGCTGATATCACTCAAAGCCACCATACTTTGGCTGCCTATCTCGCTCTTCTTTCTCGTGCTTTGCATAATACGACTTCACTGACTGACCTTACTCTCCTCCTGGATGGAGCTTACGCAAATATCCTGCTCGGTTGTTCCTTTCGTCTTCGTAATCTGTCCACAACACTCCATTGGGATTCTACATTTGCACAATGGATGGAAGAACAGACCGAGATAGACGATGCTATGTTTGGCGGAACGTTTGTAATGGGCTCAACGATCGATTCCGGAGCCCTTCGAAAACTCAATCGAGTCTCGGCATCGCCTCTGATTTTGGCGACTGTAGTACCTGGCCGTCCAGTCACAGACGTCGAGGTTTGTCTCATGCAATCCCATCTATTCAAGGAAGACATCATGTGGACTACAACAAAGATTATGTCGTTTTCGGCGTCTCCTCTCCGCTCGTTGCAAATTATCGCGTGTATGGACAGCGTGGAAGATACACTGGCTGCGCTTGCAGTTATACCGGAGAATCTCAATATGTTGAGGTCGTTGTCAATGCACGCAGCCAATGGCTCTTTCACCCGCGTGAGTCCTGCCTGGCATAAATCAAAAGTCATTAATAATTAGCTCCTGCAGGAACTCCTGGATGGTCTTCAAAGCGTCACATCTCGTTTCGAGCACCTTCGCTCAGTCCTGTTTCTATCCCGAGATACATCCGACGCCTTACACGACACATCCGTCATTTCAGGACTCGCAGCTAAATGGCATTCTTCATGCAAGTCCCTCGAATGTGTCTCCTTTCCAGCGGGTACATGGGTATACAACCAGAAGTATGGGTGGGTGACACTCCGCGAGCTCGAGCGCATCCTCGTTGAACGAGAGAAAACGGTACGAGAACGTGAAAAGGAGCTCGAGGAGAGAGAACGACTGTTGGTCGCGGAGCAACGAGAGTTGGAGCTAAGAGAGCTGGGGATCGCAGATCAAATAAAAGCTCTTCGAGCTGGACTTGTTCAATTCGGCGCGGATGTTGTTGCGTTATGATTCAATGTCGTTTATAGTGGAAGTCCCTGATTGTAGTTTACCCGATATCTGTATAAAACCGAGCAAAAACCACGTACACTTGACAGACGCCATTCTGAATGCTGAAGCCTCGGCTGACTAAGCACTGCTACAGAATGTCTCTTCCTTTCCTCTTCAGACGCGGAATTTCGAGCACATTGACGCGTTCATACAGACCTAAAAAGATCCCTGAAGAGTTGGTCGTCCAAGCAACAAAGCCAAAACGCGGTCGGCCGAAGAAAATCGTTAATGTGGACGAGGGAGAACCTCCGAAAGTCAGAGCACCCAAACGTACAGTTCTATCTGCATCTTCACCTTCAACACCCGTTTACAACCCCGGAAACAAACTTGAACTGCCGCCTGCCTCAGAATGGCGCAGGATATTTCCTTCATCACCTGCAGCTGTCAAGGACCGTATCTCGATCCGTAACCCTGAAACAGCTGCTCTAATTGCAGATTCATTTGTACCTGCTGGCTCGGAAGGCAAGGTAATCATAGAAGCATACCCAGGTACACCAACAATCTCTGATATGGATTTTACTCGCTGACGGGAATATGCTCCCAGGCCCAGGTGCGTTGACACGCGCGTTAATGCAACTACCGAAGGAGCGCATACGAAAGATCATCGTGTTGGAGGCTAATGAAATGTATCTCGACTATCTCAAGGTTGCTTCCCTCTGACACATCACATTTCTGCAACTGAGTTATTTTGACATTAGCCACTAGAAAAAGCTGATTCACGAGTCCAAGTTTTGTCCATGGCCGGGTTCTCTTGGGACACTTATCACCACTTAGACACTCAGGGAGTTTTGGATGACATAGAACCCATTCCATGGAGCGACGGCGGTGGGTACTTGTATCTCAAATTCATGGCCACATACCGAGTGGGATATTGACGCATATAGTACATCCCCGCCTTCAATTTATATCGCACCTTCCTATGTCTGTCCTTGGCGAACAGCTGATCGCGCAGTTCTTTCGCTGCATACCCGAACAGATTTGGCTCTTCAAGTATGGCCGTGTTCCTATGAGCTATATTATGCACGACTGGGTTTGGGAGGCAAGTGATTCGTGTGCCATCGACACGCAAATTATGACGTCCATACCCTTTTAGCGCCTCTCGGCTGGAACAGGACCTCGGGATGTCAATCGTTGTAAACTCAGCGTCATGACCCAAGTCGCAGCCCACTGCGAGGAGTCAATTGATGGGTCCGCACTTTTGCCCTACGATGATCATTTCCACCCACCTGTCTCCAACGCCACCAACTCCATTAAACCGGACAATCGGCGAAAAGGCACGCCTATGGTCGCCATTAACGTTACGCCACTTAAGCGTCAGGTAGGCACCAGGATATATTCCGATTCGCAGCTGCCGCTCACACTGCGTGTAGCTCATTGAGAAGGGCATGCTTGACAAATGGGATTACTGCCTCCGCCGTCTCTTTGTCCTCAAATCGACAGCGTTGAAGTCCGCCATTGGGTTTGTCACTATCCCACCCCGTCATTGCCGTTATACACTGACAATGCTCGTAGTCATCTCGCACCAGGAGCCTCAGTTCTGACACAACAACTAATGGATCAGTCACTCCCCGAGTCACAGCGCATGGATACCAAAAAGCAAATTAGGAGGATGTCTGTCGAGGATTGGGCGGCTGTTGTGGGTGCTTTTGATCGGTGGCCATTTGCGCCTGAGGTCAGCATTTTCGAAGTCAATCTTGGTACTCACGACACTGATAGTGATGTCCTGCAGGACCTATTAATATCCGACTCTTTCAGTCGAGATGAACGTTTATAATACTTATTGTTACTTGATGTCAAGTATACGGCTTCTCGCTAATCCACCGAGGAGCTGATCTAACAAGGCCAATCATCGTCATATGTGTGGGTGTTTGAAAGTTGGTACCATGGGTTTCATCGGCATGCCGCTTCATGATAAGTATCAGAAGACGAACGCCCGCCGTTAATATTACACGTGCAATGCAGGTCATACATTTAGTTGGGGTCAATAAGTAAAGTGTTCAAGGACCTTAGCATGCGACAGCTGAAAGTGCGAGTGCTATCTTTTTGCCTGGGTAGGGTGGCACCGGTGGAGGGGTACGGGTGTTGACGTCGTTCACCGCGTTGAAAGTCGGTCAGTAAATATCTTCATAATCATCGCCAATCTCAAGATATTTTCGAACATCACCTGGATCGGTCCCAGTTTGCCGAACGAAGTAGGAGAGAAGAATGGAATAGTTGTCTGTTTCCTGTAAGCATCGGATACACGAAACGGACAACGGTGTCGACACTCACCAGTCCATCTGATTGCAGCTTCGTGAGCTATGGTAACCGCTCGTTTCTTTTCCTCCATTTTGGTGGGGTCGCATGCATTATAAGCCTCGAGCTCTTCCTCTAGTGCAGTAAGTTCTTTCTTAGCCGCTCTCAATCTTTCCAGACCTGCGGTTCTAGTGTCCTATAGGTGCAACGTCTACTTAGAAAGAACAGAGTTGAGGAAACGACGGACGCTGGGAGGTCGTAGCGCCCGCTCGGTTTCAATGGCACTTCGCAGCTCTGTAAGTTGCGCTTCATAGGTAGTGTGAGTGCTTTTGAGGGCATCGAAGCGATTTTGTATCTGCAAGGATATAGCTCAGTAACAAATTCTCTTCAGTTATCACCAAGATAAACCATAGTTCCATGTTGTGAAGGAAAGCTCCAAAAAACTTGCGGTATATATTAGGGCGCATATATGGAGATTTCAAAGCAGAAACATACAATTAGATGAGCCGATTTTGTCTGCCTGGACCAAGTCATCATCGACAAGGGAATGCAGTATTTCTTTTACTGTTTGCGAGACTGCAGATAGTTTATAGCCTTGTCCAAATTGCACGATTCAAATGCCTCACCGATTCCCTTGAGCTTGGGACCAAGCTTTTCCAACTCCTTCAGCTGCCGGGTAACGTATAAGATAGTTGTCGATGCAGTGTAATTCAGCCAAAATCCTACTTGATAGAAATCTTTCTGTGTCGGGGAAGGGCTCAAGTCCAAAAGCTCATCACACAGGGGACAATACTTAACGTACACTTTCATGGAATATTTCTAGCAACTTGACGCGTTTCTCTTCGACAGATAGTCCACGAGGCGCCTGCATAGGTCAGTAACAGCGACAGGACATATTAATACACAACCTACCATCGTTTGAGAACCAAGATCACGAAGTGAGTTAGGTGAGGAGAAAGCTGGAGAAAGTCGTTGGGACTCAAGACGGCGGGATCACGTGGCATTAAACTTGGGGGGGCAGATTTCGATGTTCAGTTCACGAAAGCACGGTCAAGATAAATGCGCTTATATACAGATGTAGGTAGAGCACAGAAGGAGCGTTACGAATGCCGAAAGAGCCTGATCAAAATTGTGCGTTCATAGTCCAGAATAGTATAAAGGGTAAACAGAGTATACATAGTCCTGGTAATCGTGATGTAAGTAAGTATCAAGAATGCACGCAAGCAGCAGTGACAACTAAGAGAGGTATACAGAACCGTAAAAGAGTGCGTGGGGTGTCCCCTGAAATCGTGAAACGAAACGAAAAGATGCACGAGAGATGTACGGGAATGTTACCGGATAAGATCGAGTCGCTGGTCATGAGATGGATAGCGGTAGGCAACAAATTCTCGATCCTGTTCGACTCGTTCTTCAAGGGCTTTGCGAGACGTGACAGACATCCGCGTTGCCCCGCTTTGGCGAGACACTGAATGGGTATATGCAGTCGTTAAACTGTCCTCCCCTCCATCAAACACAGGTGTATTAAGTCTAGGAAACTCGTGTGTCCCCACGTTTTCAGGTGGAGTTGACTTTCTTCCGAGGAGAGAAGCGAAGCCAAATTTGCTTCGACGTTTAGACGGAGTCGGAGGCAGGGAAGGATTCTCCTCAATATGTTCTAGGCGGCCCAGGGACCGCCGTGAAATCCCGAATTCATTGTAAAGGCCACCCGCTGACCTCGAATGATCCCCACCGAGTGGTAAAGTCTGGACACCAAGATTTGGGCGTGACGAAGTTCCGCCAAACGACTGCCGTCTGACGTCGGAATAGAAAGGAGCATTGGGAGGAACAAGATCACCGACTTCTTGGTTGCCCTGGCGTGGATTATACGTGTAAAGCGTCTGTGGGCGAGGTTCGGTGGAACCGTTTGACGGTCGGCGCTTTGGTTCTCCAGGAAGAGGCGGTAAAGACTTTTCTCGGGATAGTGTTACTATAGGAGTGTTTATCGGTAGTGTCATTCCATTGGCAGAAGCGAACGTGGCCTGTTGAAGTCTTTGTCGCATGTCTGGCTCGGAGTTCACAGGGTGGACTACCCTGGACCCTGTCATCCGACTGATGTCATCAGAAGAAAAGTCGGTGTTTTCCTTTTCGTCAGTAGGGCCGCTGTTCTTCCTTTCTGCGGCGTCTCGATCCATACCGGAGGGCCGTGAAGAAGTGGGAGACGGGAGAAGGCTGGATGGAGCCGTAGGTGGTGACATCCCAGGAGAGGAAAGCGCATTCCTGGGTGATGATGTTGACGGAAGAGACGGGGTAGAGGCATGGCGAGTACCAGATGTAATATGATCTCCTGGGCCACGCTCTACGAGATATGAAAGCGGAGGCGGAGGGGCCAAAGGGAAGTCGTCTTCGTGTTTGTCTTGGGATTTGGCAGACCCGCGGACACTCCCACTTGGTTCTTCCTTATTGGTGGATCCTTTAACGAACTTCCATATCTTAGCAAGGCCAGTCTTCTTTTTCTTGGGCTTCTCGTCAGGCGTTTCTGGTCGGGGTTCTTGATCTACTACTGGCGGCCAGATCTGACTATGACGTTGCGTTGATAGTTTACTCCTGTCACCAATGGGAGATCGCACACGTGATCCATTAGCTTCACGCTGCAGAGCAACACTAATACGTACAAAAGTGAGTTGTAGCCAAAATTTGAAATTCCTTGAATGACTTACTGCATGTCGATCATACTGCCGGACATCCCTGAGACAGCAAGACTATCTTGACTCCGCCATGCAGAACTTAGATTCCTGAATCCAAAGAATCGTGACCGTCTGGGCGAAGAACCTGGACTATGGGCATCTGAGAATGAGGCCTGTGAGTAAACTTGACCCAAGCTCGACTGTCTGTCAATTGGTGCTGTCAAAGAGCTAGCAGGTCTCGCCGATCCTGCTCCAGAATAACGTGTACTGGGTAGCAAGCCTACGCCGCTATCCGTATGTGGAACCAGGCTGTGAACGGAATACAGTGAAGTGACATCCACCATTGAGCCGCGTGATGATTTTCGTGCTCGGCTTCTGTCGCGTCTCTCCTGTCTGCGACGGCGTTCCTTCTCCTCCTTTTCTTCTCTCCGGACATCAACATGCTCTACAATGAGACCATTCTCCAACAGAGTCACCTCTCGGGAGGGTTGGCGTAGATGGTGACCGGTGGGAGCATTCGGAGTAGTTTTCAGTCGTAGGGCACCGAGGTCATCGATGGAGGCAATGCCGTTGCCAATATCGTACGCTGAACGCCGCAATTGAGAGTAAGTATCACGCATTTTGTGCTCCAATTGCAAGGACTCCTGCATTGCACGAGCATGGGCCAGAGCTTCCGCTTCTAGAAGCGACCTTTGAGCTTTAACATAATTATCCAAAGTTTGTTGTCGAGACGCAGGCTCCCGTGGTGTCTGGAGAACAGTCTAAAAACATGAATATCGAGATGGAAATAAGCGCCCACCATTTGTGTCCAAAGTTTGAGATTTTGCTCAGTTAAGCGTCCACCTCTTGCGCGAGTCTTTGTTGAACACTCAGATATGACAGCACCTGAAGCTTCTTCTTCCTGCTCCCTTCGAAGGAGATCTTCATATAGTACATCACTCTCCCTGTCCCAAATACCCGGGCCAACCACGACAACGTCTGCCATATCTTGATCTCGCATGGCACACTCTACGCATATCTCTTCAGGCGGAGCAGGAGGGTTCGGGGATAAAATAGGATTGACTGGATCGGGGGCGGGGGCTGGTGTGATATAGGTTGGGTGCTGGGCATAGGCACGAGGGTTTTGAGAAATAGGAATCGATATCCCCATCGTGGGGCTGTAAGTTGGTGAGGTAGAGAGAATATTGGGGGAAAATTTGGGCAAATTACTCGGACCAGGTATATCTGTTCCGGGGAGAGAAGGCCTGCGGGGATTGGCAGGGAGTAGGGATGAAGGGATATCGCGCGATGCCGACTGGGCTGGAGGAGAAGGGGAAGGCGTGCGCTGGGATGGTGTCAGAGAACCCTGTAGAGACGAGTCTTTCCCAAGTAATTGAGTATCTTTCAGATTTCCATTTGTTGTCTGAGAGTTATCCTCGAGGCTATACCGTTCAATAACCCGCCGAGAAGGGCCTGGAGGAAAAGCGTAAGAGACAGCGTGGTCGACCTTGGGTTGGTGTTGCTGGTGATTGCCGTTGTCTCCAAAGTTCTGAGGCCGATTCTCAGGTTCTTGTGGCTGTTCCTCGCCTTTACGGACACCCGCATAGGAATCTGGAGGTCCTAGAGGTCCGTGCGCGTCTTTGCGATCGGTACTCGGAACAGAGCTCCAGGGCTGTATGTCAGATGCTGCAAGAACCATCTTGCTCGTGCGTTGAGCCCCCTTGTCGGGATTGAGAGATGGATAACGGTTGTCCTTGAAGTCCAAGTCTGATATTGCTAGTCCCCTTTGAAAGATATTGACGTGAAGATTTGGAGCAAGAGAGGAAGGGATTGCGTTGGGCGGTCGTGATGGATGGATGCTTGAAACCGCGGCCATAACCCTGGGATCTTTTTCCAAATATTTATTCTGAGTTATGCGCCCACCCAGGGAGAACAAAGAAGCTATTGGGAGCTCCTACTAGAAGCCCAGCCAACAACCGAGCAATTGGTCCAATCCAAACAACGTGGGATAGGGCTGAAGCTAGGATTAGAACAAACCAAAAACCTGATTATAAGGTCTTGACAAGACTTTAACAACAAATTGAAAGCCTAACAGAATGAGCAACAGACACTGGGGAAAGAATTTGGGGCGATGTGATTTGAGTAAGCGCTCCTTCCCAGGCGGTCATGTTCTCCGGCATACTCCGGCCGAAATTCTGGTCTTCTTACCCTCAGCCACAAAAGGGTCAGTCTAATGGAAGTCATCAATCATTTCAGGTTCAAGTTGGAGGTTTCATGTGACACAGCCAAGACAAAGACAAACGACGCGAACAACTCAAGTATGCTCGACGGGGATGGGGAGAGCAACATTAGCTTTCATATAAATATGGTCATCAGATCCGAATACAAAGGCTCTCATTTGCGATAGTGCACCTATTATTAAACAGCAAGGCACTCAATCTGATAACGAAACCTACTAACCAAATTATGTTCAGCTTGCCCTTCAGTCCATTTTGCGCTAGGTGGCAGGCGGACATCCGGGAATGAAAATGCGAACCGTAACAATACTTGTAGCTATGCTATTAGCATTTTCGGGACTGCATTGATCATACTTACTGTCAACGCTTCGAACTACCGAATAAGAATAGTAGTAATATCCACCGCCATTCGCACTTGAACCTTATGAAAGTCGAATTAATTGTGAGTCGGTCTTCTGCAAGGATACCAACGCGGTTCAGGCATTTGGCTATAAAGCTTTTTCAGCGCAGTTGCCATCTTATTGGTAAGGGTACCAGCAACGGTCGTGATATCAGGTTTGATAGGGATTTACGCGGAAAACGATTCCAAAGTGGTCCTGGTCATAATGGGATACTCCCAGATGCATCATTTCAAGGTCATAGCATGCAAGGTCTTGCAAAATACGTCAATAAAAGATCTCCAAATTAATATTGAATCACGCGCACCAAAATTTAGGGGCCACATAGTGCCTTTTCTAGCCCAATTCGCCAACTTATCCATCAACGAGAGTATACTCTGAGAGTCAATGAGTTTATTTAAGCACAAACGAGACGCGACGCCTCTCGGACTGCACATATACCAGCCTTATTCCGCGCGACTGCTGCACACTGAGCTGATTCAATCGTAGTTGTGCCCTGGGTGATTCGATCGAGGAAGTTGGAGATACAGTCATAAACATAGCCGAGGGTGATAACTGAGCACGAATGGTCTCGCTAAAACGCCACTTACATTAGCTGTACCCCAAGTATAGGTAGTGCCGACCTAGGTTCCCTCGAAGTTCCATTCCCCGGATGCTTGAGGACACATCAACAAGAAAGGGATGCACATCAACCGTGGAGCATCGCAAGCAAGTGATAGATGCACTGGGACAAGTCGGATTGTCGAAAGAGTGTGAAATATAAAACATCCGGGCTGGGATGGCCTTGAAAGATTCAACGTTAACTGGACTATTCTCATCCATCTCGCATGGACAAACGCCAGAGGGATCACACCAGACTAGGGTCTAAAAATTTGCCAGCAATGTTTAAGATATGTGCACAATGCAAAGATACTCGACTGGAGTAGGCAATGTCCCTTTCGTGATGACCACCCAACAATCCTTCTACTTGCGATACCTGGGCAGATATTAATTATGGAGCCTGAAAAGAAACATCTGTAGCAGCTCACCAAAGAACACTCTTTCTGTTTCTCCGCATTTTGCGCTGTAGCTGCAACATACCGTATAAAAGAGCTTCCGCGGTTGGTGGACATCCTGGTACGTAGATATCGACAGGAACGATGCCTAAGAATGCGAGTGAGTATAACTCGGGGTTAAAAAGCAAGTCGAAAACTTACGATCGCACCCGCGGACCACAGAATACGAATAGTGATAATACCCGCCGCCGTTAGCGCATGATCCCATGGATACAACCCACCCTGGAATCCATCCCATCAACGTAAGGCTTGTTCAACAAACTTATCAAGTAAAGTAACTCACGAGGCTCCGGCATTTGATCATAGACTTTGCGGAGAGCGGGTGCCATCTTGTTCGTCAATGTCCCAGCCACAATCATGACGTCGGACTGTCTCGGAGAAGCACGGAATACAACACCCAAACGATCCTGGTCGTAACGAGCAGCAGCCATGTGCATCATCTCGACTGCACAGCAGGCAAGACCTAGCCAGATCAAAAGAATTACGTTGAGTCCAACTTTCCAACTCGGTTTAACTTACCGAAAGTCATGGGCCATATAGAGCCTTGCCTGGCCCAATTCACCACTTTATCTAACGTGGAAAGAACATATTCTGCAGAAAAGACCAATTGGTTTCTACTCCAATTGCGCCGATCCAAGGGACGCACCAGCTTTGTTCTGTGGTTGCTCCAGACTCATTTGGTTGGAGCCGCGCATCGCGAGAGTGGTAATTGGTTGAGTTGCTGAAGTCGTTGATGTGGGGAGTGTCTCGGGTGAGTGTACGACCTGGGATGAATGCATCGGTCGAATAGCTAAATCATGTGTTGAGGAAATATCCTATGGAAATACTGATAGTTCTCATACCAAAAATCCCAACTGGTGGTCTCAACGCCGCTCGCCGGCAGGCAAACGAAACTGTACACATCATAAGTTTCGTTAGCTAAACAATCTGGATTTATAGCCAACCTGGGTTTTTGAGCACGCCGAAAGACATGACGGTTAAAGATAAAGAATGTTTTGTCACCAGTGAAATGTACAGTCGATGCGAGTCCCCTCCAATGATTTGTGAAGAGCCACACTTTCCGATTTTTCTCACGGGGTATGGTAGTAAAATACGCACCCCTCAAGGGGGTGAAGTGAAGGGCGTTGACGTGACACTGAGGAGCACTCGAGGAGCATTGTGAAAATTCGTTCCGAACTTATTTACAAAGTTCGTTATACGTTGTCCTGTATAGTATGATTACAGTATGCGGGAATGAGTCAATGTACAGTACAACATGAGAGACAGATCGAAGGTATAATACAATCACGATACATGAAGATGCAAGGGGCGATGACAATGATTTGACAAAGACAAAAAAAATGATTTCCAGCCACGTATCCGGGGCCAACACAATCAAAACACGAGAAGGGAATTACAGGATTTCCAAGAACTGGGAAGATGCTAAAAATTGATACAATTCTGGAGTCGTGGATGTCACTATAGGTCGTCCAATGCTCCCTGTAGCCATGGATGGTTCCTGACCTCCTTGATATCGGCTCTGAGAGTCGGATCGGGTTCCAAGCATCTACTCAGGAGATGTAAACACGTCCGGCTGAGTTCCTTGCCGGGAACTTCAGATAGAACCACTCGTCCTTCGATAGCGTCCTTCTCCGTTGGGAACGGCGACATTCCAGTCAATAAATACGACATCAATACGCCAAGGGTCCACACTTCTGCGGGTGCAGCTTGATAGCGCTGTTTGAGTAGCACTTCCGCAGCAGCATAGGCTGATGTTCCAAAGAAGAGTTTGTAGTAAGGTCGGGGTTCGCTTGTGCTTACGATTGTAGCACTTCCAAAGTCGATTAACTTGACCTGTACATATATGATAAGTACTTCATCATGATTATCTATACAAAGCACCGTACCTTGAAGTTCTTGTCGATCACCAAATTTTCATCCTTGATGTCTCGATGGGATATGCCATGGCTGTCCAAGTAATACACAGCATCGACGACCTGCGCCATAATGTATTGGGCTAGTTTCTCAGAAAGACGCTTGTGTTTGGTTTGTTCAATACACTCGAACAAGTCGTAAGATGGCCGACGAGAATAATATGGACGGTCTGGTGATTCCGATGGAGGTGGAGATTTCTTCTCAGAATGGGAAATGCTTGCACCCAAGTGGCGCTCGATGAGTGGCGTTTCTGGGCCGTGAACGTGAACAGACGAAAGGTGCTGTGTGGCCGATGGAGGTGGGGTATCTGGTTCGGAGTCCGCCATTGATACTTCTGACGCAGAAGGAGACAGCAATGGGGGCGATAGTGGTGGCTGCGGGATGGATATATCGGATGACGCGTGCTTATGTGCTGCACGAGATCTTCTCTTACACCAAGGAGACCCGTGAAGCTCTTGAACCTTGAGAACGCGATCTCCTTTTAGTATTGTTGGAAAGTAACACAACTTCAACATACCAGATAGAAAAAGAGTTCATCCTCGAAGATATCGAGACATTTGACGATGCTCTTGTGATCAATCATGCTGAGGAGCATGACTTCCATGGGTAGTCTCCCATATGTCTCATCTTCGACCCAGGCTTGTTCGGGTACCTTTTCCTTGAAGATGAACTTGACTGCGACTTCCACGTCCTCGCTACGATGCAATGCCGTCATCACAAATCCATAACCGCCTGATCCTAATTCGTCGCACAGGCGATACGTGTGTATGAAGGTAGGGTGGAGTGTGTGTCCAAGGGGAAATCTGGGAGAGTAGTCGCGCGCAGAAAGGTTTGCAATGCAAGACCCGGCGGACGAGCTCGTGGAGCGTGATCCTGTGCTCATCAAGGAGGGAGAAGGATAATCATCTTCGTAGGAAAGCAAAAGCGAGGGAGATTCCAAGCCATAGGAAGATAAGTCGCCAACCGAACTAGGAGATTCAAGTTCATTCGTCGCGGTAAACGCGGCTGAAAAGATGTTGACCTCGTTGGAAGAGTCGATTGCAGGTAACGCTGGGGTGTCAAAAATGGGTGATAGTGACCTAGATAAGTGAGGGATGGGAGAAAGAAGATTTGATTCCTCTGTCTGGGTTCTATATGTGTGGCGGGATTGGGAAGGTCCGACAAAAGGCGGACCTTTGGCGTCGGAGGATGAACCCATGATATCCGTGGCAAGAGATATGTGTTGGTAGCCAAAGTCTGAGGTCATTACTTTCCAGCGCGAATGTTCCGAGGGTGAAGTGGGGGTATGGATGGGATATGCAAATGCACAAAAGCCAACGTCCGCGACCTTTTTGTAGGAACGGAGGTCGGGCGCTTTGGCGTGACTGTCAAAGCAAAGATGAACCAGATGAGGAGGTTGCCGACATTGTATGTATGTTTTTGTGAGTGCTGGAATCCCAAAGCCGAAGTGATCGATCCGGCGTGCGGCGAAACTGCCAGTAATCAATCCGAGGATACCATTTTTGCATGCACAAGGACACGCTTTGTCGATCCGATAGAGTAAATTTGGTTCAGCAGCGCCCAAAGCACTGAGACAAAACCTCTCATTTGCCACATAATAAGGCTCTTATGGCAGAAGTCTACAAGAAGAAGGATCAAAGCGTCCGTAAGTACCGGCACAGCAGTTTCACAACATGCTTTTATGGGGCATATTCGCGGGGATCCAATCCCTCTTGTTCGTTCCACTCATCCTTCTCGTATTTGTAGAAATCAGGTGTCTGTGTTGGGATCGCCACCTGTTACAACATATTGCCACCATGGCCACGTTTCCAATCAGTGGGCCGGACAGTTGCAGTTATTCACAGACCTATCACAGTTCTCGCTGTAGAGGCATGACGCTTTATTTCAACCAAGAGCCCTCAGCTCCTCATCTCCACTGTCCAACTTGAAATACCTTTGGATAACTCCCTCGTCTACCAACGTCCCTCGTTACGCTTTATCGTGATTACATGGATATCAAATTTCGAACCACCATGCGTGACCGATTTCACTTGCGCAGTACACGACCCTAGCCAGCAGTCTCGTAGAAACACCACAATTTCAGTCCACCACCTATTCCTAACGGGAACTGAAGCTAACGGCAACTATCATTTGGCCCCGACTTCAAATATGAAGAAACAGACCCCTGTTCCTCCGCATCTATGAGTCCATATCTGGAGAAAACGCCCATGAACTGATCTCATCATATCATGTGCGTTTTTGATGATCTTGGGGATGCCGCCGACTATGTGGGGCCGGCGGAAGAGACCATCTTCAAATCGGGAACCTTGCCGCATGTAAGCTTCGCGATTATCTTCTGGAGTAGGATATCGACTGTTTTTTTGATAGCGATCGATTAATACTGATGATAACTATACTGAGAGTCGCCGACTGCTTCGATGCCATTTGGAATGAAGATCACCATTCTTGTTCGTGAAAATCGATGCTTTGACCAACAAAGTTGCGTGTATGGCACCGCATTCCACCAATCACTTTCGCTGCCGATGTTGATCGAGCAGCATGATTTCGCGGGCTCTGCCGCGTGGAACAGATCTAAGATATCATCTGCATCGTTTTTTTGTGATACAAAATCAATGATATCTGATCTTATCTCATACAAAGTGAATTTTGAACACGATTGCGCGATTACATTTCAGCTTTCGGGGGACTTGGAAGCCTAAAATTTACAAAAACTTGGTCCTTTCAGAATAATATAAACACGGCGACATTTGGTTCTTTCCACCTCGTCCCATACGTCATCCATTTATAATATTAAAGAGCACGTTCGTTAACCTTTGACTATTTTTCCTCTGCCAGTGCCCACATATAATATACGCCTACACCGTGGATAAGAATGACTTGAGGAACATCAACTTATGTTTGTACTTACCTAGGCTTCTGTAGGGCTTCCAAGATTCCGTTAGATCTTCCATTTCTTTGGGCGTCAAAATCGCACCCCTGAGGACGGGCGGTATTAATAAGCGCTGGACATGAAGATAAAGTACCGACGTACTTGACTTTATTTTTGCTGTTTAGCCTGTTCTTGAGGATTGCCACAGACAACCCTTCGGGTAATGGCTCCAGAGGTGCGGAGGCATTATCAGCATGAAGAGTTTTGTTGATGGAAGGCGTGAAAAGCGGGGGAAGGGAGGGTAGACTTGCTGGGACAGCCTCGTTCTTGAATGGAGTAGCAGATACCGGAGCGGGAGGTACAGACGAGATGTCGGACGGCCCGGCAATCGTAGCGTCATCTTCTTGTATTTCGTTTCCTTCCTTTCCAAGCACAGGCAAAACATCCTCGTCAGCTTTGGCTTTGGCTTTGATTGCAGCAGCCTCTGCATCGTTGCCGCTCAATTTTTCAGGAGACAGCGTGAATGAGTGAGCAGGTGAATGCAATGACAAAAACCATCGAAGAATGCCGCGCTGTACACCAAGGTCACCTATCAAACATATGACTAATTATCACGCTTTCTAAAAGCAGGGATGGCTTACCGACAGGCAAGATGTTGGGACGACGCAAAGAAAACATAGCAAACATGTCAACTGATTGCTGATAAATCACGCTGTGCGGAAAGGAGCATCGATGAACCTACCAGTCCACTAATGAACAGATATAACCTTGATAAGAAAAGGTTGATTGCGTATAGATATGGAGACTTACTCTCCCGATTCCCCGGACTTCAATAAGCATTTTTGCCATTTCTTCATCATCAGCTGCTAGTAGCTTTTCTGTGGATAAACGTCCATCTGCGAATCTTGTAGCCAGATCTTGAACTACGAAAATATACGTTAATATGAAGGTTATTGTTCGCGCAAATAGTGCCGTATGTTGTACTGACTATATTCCGCCTTGCGCTGACTGAGTCCAGCGGTGCGAAGAGTGGGAATATCTGTGTTAGCAACCTGTCGCGGAGTCGGGAAGAAAGAGGTAGCGGATTTGGGTATGCTTGGGGTGAAAGGTATCCATCACCTGCAACATAGGAGCAAAGGGCAGTACTAACGAATGATCCGGTTTTTCTGGTAGGGACGGGTCATAAAGCCGTATAAATCTGTGGTTGATGGAACGAGCAGCCAACCATGAGATTTGTTGGCCTCTAATGAATATGACCACAACAATTATGCTTAGTAAATTGACCTGTACATTGGACTGGATTCGTACAAAATTGACTGCACCAGCGCCCTGTGCATATTTGAGGGACTGTTATGCCATTGATAACAGGGAACTTACCGGAATGGATGTACTTGCTCCAAACTCTGGTACGGTTTACATCTCAAGCGATTAAAGATATCCTCAAAGCGGCCGTCAACACTGATGAGATGACGTTTTGCTTCCTCGAAAGAAAAATTTAACACAGCTGGAACAAACACTGTCTCTGAATCTGCATCGGATACTGGAACGGCGGGAAGTGACGGGGAAGCGTTGCTAGTTGCGGCAACGGCTGGGACATTCTCTACCTTTACTTTCTTCTGTTTGGGTGTTTTTTGAGGAGTTGTGGGTGACTTCCTCTTGTTCCTAGTTACAGCTTCAGTTGAAGGCGATTCTTGGACTTTATTGACGTTTGTGGCAGGTGCTGCAGTCGCGGCGGAGCGAGTTGATGATCTTGTAAGGGGCATATTGACAAGTCTAACGATAGCTCGTCGCATTCAAAATCTCGCGTGAATGACCAGCGCGAGGATATAATACGTGGCTCAGACTATTGGTGAAACCTGCTCAAGCGCTAATACTGAGAATTAATAATCTTTAATAATGCCACCGCCCAGCAAATGAGCAGGCCGAGCTCAGGGACAGTGGCCTATCGGCAAAGCCCGACATGCTGAGGATTACCTTTCGTGATTACGTCATGCTGCTTTCGGGGCAACGCCATAGCCATAAAGCTTTAAAGGCTGGTGCTGCGGCAAGAATGGAGATTTCCAACTTTCCTTCTTACTACCAGCATCTACCTTGTATCATCCACATATAAATCTCAAATCATGGCAGCCCAACGTACGTTATCAGATTCAAGTAGACCATTAGATCGCTCACCTTCGACCGAAGAATTCAATGTTATCTTCGCTCAGAATGTCAGCCAAGATGAATTCGATCGCGCCAAACAAGAGCTGATTGACAAGGGTACATATCATAAACCTTCCTCATCATTTTTCGCTCACTTTACAATTGTGTAGGAGGAGAGATCAAATCCGATTTCTCGCAGGGAGGCATCTTGAGGGTTTGTTTTGATTACTATAATCTAATCAGTGAATCTCGGTTTATGATTGTCTTGCCATCAGGGATTCTCTGCGGTCATACCAGAATCATACATGTCTTCCTTAAAATCCTTGCAAGGTGGTCTCATCGACACAATTGGTACAATCCCTTTGATTCATTGATAATGACATCCTTAGGCTGACTATTTCTGTAGAACCAGACAGTGTCGTGTCAATCCAATAGACAGATCAAGAGATCAGATGGCAATCACCGCGAGTATCAGATGTATAGCATGTATGGCTGGATATGTATGGATAATTATTTGAACTATGTGAAACAGGATGGAATGCGACGATTAATGAGCGGATGAGTTGTGATAAGTCCGAAATATGTTCCGAGAAGATGAGTGACGGCGAATAAGAAATCATGATATATCGTAAAGATGCAAACGAAAGCGAGAGGGATTCAAGGAGCGCAGCGACGGGAGATTGAAGGATATCAACAAATTAGAAACACTCTAATCAAAGAGCTTCGGGTTCCGCGTTCACATCAGCGGATGCGAGGTTATCGGAAGTTGCAGGTGAACCCACTGTAAGTTCAGGTAATACAGGTGGTGCAGACGGTATCGGAATGGGTGCGTCATCGTCATCGCTCTCATTAGAGTAAGCAGATGAAGGACGAGGGGTTTCAGCGGAACCCTTTGCTGGAGCTGGGACAGGAACAGTATCGTTGCCTTCTGTTTGACACTCGTGCACAACTACCTTCGGAGGAGGTGCAGGTGAAAAGTCCCATGGACGAGGAACCTGTGGGCTCGATCAGTACATAGTAAAGAAAGGCAAGGGACGTCACATACCATCGCGGCTGGCATAATCCTAGAGAGTCAAAATGAGTTAGAAAGATTACTTGGCGTACACGTTTATCACGTACCAAGTTGCAGCGCACACAACACCCTTGCCCTTATTCTCTTTCTTGATCGAATCAAATTCGAAGTCTATGAACTGGCCGATATAGCGCACAAAAGGCAACACTTCGCGTACACCATTGTTTATGACAGACAACGCGGTTAAGAAGTTGATAATGGCGTCTGAGATGGAGCTTGCGCTCTGTGAAGACGGATCAGCGAAAGACAGGTGACGAAGGAAAAAGCAAGCGAACATCCAGGTAAGACAGGGTGGACGGCGGAAGGACCACTTCAAGGCCCCACCAATCTGTAAACAATGTGTTAGCATCGGAATCGCGCTCGATAAAATCTCACTTACAAGTTAGAACTGATATCCGATCGATGGGAGGAAAAACGCCTGTGTGATCAGGAAGTACAGCTTTTCCAGTAGCAAATCCGAGTGCCATGAGTTGTGGGGTAATCTGCTGTATGCCGTTCAGAACGGTCTCTGCTGTGGGCACTGCTCCGGCCAGTAAACCTTCGCCATCTCCCGGTTGCCCGAGACCCATATCAGGGGATGTGAGCAGGTTCACAAGATGCATGCCCTCGAACATAATGGATAGGGAGTTTATCGAAGCAGACGCGACGCTAGGGAAAGCTGATGATATCGTGGTCGCGGTATCTGCATTCAAGAGAAGGCAGAAGTGACGGTCATGTATCTCGGCGTCGGGAGCATCGAGGCAGACACCGTGGATTGGCGCTTGGAATGATGATTTGCTTGCGGAATCAGTCTTGGCAGACTCTTCCGAGAGTGATAACGTCCGTAGTTGAGCGATGACCTTATTTGCCGATTTAGGCTGCAGAAGTTGTGACTTTACGCGTCCTATCTGTGGTTTCGAAACGGCCTTCGTGACTTTGGCGGATGCTGGAGATGCGTTACCGACAATAAGCGTGCGAACAATCATAGCAGACTCTTTGGCCCGTTTGTTTGAGGTAGAGAAAACTGGCGTTCCAATGCGCTTCGCACGGTACGCAGCAGTTGCACGAACCTTCTTCCCATGCTCCTGGTCAGCGGTCAACGTGCGCTTGTGAGCAGATTTCTGGTCGCCCCGACCGTACAAAAAAGAAAAAGAGCGGAAGGAGAACAGTCGCGCGTCAGCGCTTGACTGCTTGCCGTAAGGACTCGGGTTCGGAGCATCCTTGGCCTCGGGAGAAAGGCTTGGAGCAGGTTCATCAGAATCCGGTGGTAAAGGGACATTTCTGGGGCTCAGCGGAGTGTTCACCGCAGATGCGTCGGCATCTCCGAGTGATGTACGCGTAGACGCCCATTCAGACTCGGATTTGGGCAATTCCGTTGCTGGAGCGAGTGATTGCTCAGTCTGTTTCTCTGCCGCAGACACCAAGGTCGCCTTTGACTTTGTAGAGCCTGACTTCAAGAAGCTGAGCATATTCCGATGTCTGGTCTAAGTGAAGGAAAGGGTTTGGGGGATAGAGTATGAAAAAGAGTCGATAGTACCGTAGCGGAGACCTTTTAATTGACACATAGAGCTGCTTCTTCGTGAGAATTCAAGGGAGCACACCTGGCCAGGCAGCTTCAGCCTATTACGATAACCAGGGTTCTGGATTTGTACTTGCTCTTGTACTCAAGCGTAGTATCTGCTGCACTTGGGTGGTTTGGATAATTGTCTCGCAATTACAGATTTTACAAGTGTATAATTGCCGTGTCAGTGCAACCGTCTGCACTGAATCCAGAAATTCTACTTCAACGTACCCATCTTCAAGTTCCTCTTTGGACCCAGCCAAACACAATGTTCCATGAGTTCATACTTACTGATCTGCGCCAGGTTCTTACATCTATCTCCAAATTTATACCTCGCCTTTTCTACTGGGCTTCTGGCGTGATCCGAAGGCATAGGGGGTCACATGTGTCAGGATAGAGTTTCTCCTCTCTACAGATGAGAACGAACAGAGGTTTCCGAAGAAAGCCTTTCAAGGAAGTGGTTCTGTAGGTTATCCCGCCAGCTTCAGTCGTATCGATTTCTGATAACCCTTCAGTGAATTTACCCCATCATGGCTTTCAGTCACAATAGGTTTTGGGGCCGTGTGCATTCGCATCATTCGACATCTGGACTACACCCTGAAGTTTCATTCGGAGCTGAACCATACTGGTATTGTTGCCATTATTTTCACGTCTGATTCTGTCGAGAGTCTGTTGCTGGGCACCATACCTCGGTACTGTTTCAACTCTCATTACCAGTGCGCCGGTAGGTGGTATCTATCGAAGTTCTGACTTCGGAGGGAGGCGGTTTCTATATGCGCTGTGGGGTCTGATGGTTTGACGTCGCAATGATATCTGCACTCGAGGTTTAATTCACATTGCTTATGTTTATGATACATCCAGCATGCTTGTCTCAAAATTGTCTATACTATCGTCAGGATAGAAACAGTCCGTGGCCTCGATGACGGCTGCCTGGCGTCTTCCAGTTCTCCCTTACCTGTTGGCGCGGCGTCATGTTATGTTGCTTGAATTTTCCTCGAATCATGCTCTGCTTCCCGCAGTGGTCGCTTTGTGCATCCATCGGTTTCTCTCTCACTGCAACAGTGTTCGCCATTTATACTCTCCTACTCATTGCCTATGACTATCCCCCAGGTCCACCCGTCCAGTCTACGGTTTTACCCCCGGGACCCATCGGACAGGCGGGTTATTCTGTTATGCTCGTTGGAGAATGCTTTTCAAATCCATCTTACCCCGTAATTCTGCTTTTTTACAAACCACCGCAGATAGTCTCGAGGTCTTCACCGTCGCCATTGCCCTCGCATTGTGGGTATATCCAAGACTTGGATTTCAAGAAATCGCACGCATGCCCACTTTCCTTTGAAGTTATCATTTTGGTCGCTGATATTTCCGAACGCATTCAGTGCTCTGGATCTGTGTAACTATACCGACCAGAAGTCGGCCCCCTAGCCGTGCGATATTCGAGGACCATTAAGCTTAAGTGCTTGGAAGACGAGGCACAACGGCCCATCTTGCGAAGCTAGCATCTCCTGGAGGTTCGCCGATCGATGCCAGGGTATGTTATAATCAAAGTATACTACGTACATCTACCTATTAACATCATGTGGTTGCGAAAAGTTCAAGTCCATCTCAAGACCTCACTGCCGAGATAACTTATTTGAAGATGATTCCTGAAATATTGAACGCATTATCATGATGGTTGCGTGCCATCATAGTATATGGGGATTCAAATGTTCGTTGGAACTTGGGCGGTTTACGTTTCTCGGACTTTGGCTAATGACTACGACAGGCTGCATGGCTCGGACAATCAAATGATTCACGCGCACGTGAGGATCACAACATACACAGTCACCATTTGTCACCATTCGGAATTCGGGACAGGGCACGGCCACAATTCCGAATTCGCTTGAGTTATATTGGTCGGCCGAACTTCCAACTTCTGCGTGCTTCAACCTGGTTTTATCATTTGCAAGGCTCTACAATTTCACGACGAGGGCAACAAACAAGTCCTCAAGCGATGCCAACTAATCGTGCACGGCAAAAAGCAGATCCCCGGCAATGCATATGCGCCGAATACATATTCTCGGATGAAAGTCGCACGGAACTCAGCGGAGGTCACTAGTAAATTGTGGTAAACGACAATTCGGAATTCACGATTCTCATTTACTATATAGAGTTCTCGAATCTCCCTACATACCCACCGCTTCCGCCGTTTGAACGAGTCATCGAACATCTTCCCCTGTATTAATCAATCGCTGAAAACAACTTTCCAAAGGTCTGCGTAACACCCGTGTCTCAAAATGGTACCAAAGCGATCTGCCAAAAGTTGGAAGGAGTGTATTCGGTATGTTTAATAACCTTATGTTTTCGCCGGCCTAAAGTTAGCATCTAGTCACTTCACATGGGCATGGCATACAGTAATAATGGGGACTGGAGCTACTGCTGCTGTCGTCCATGCATTCCCATACGGTCACGAAAGCCTTGCCATCAAGGTTGTCACGCTGCTCTTGTTCTTCCTGAATTTGCTTCTATTCGTGATAATATGCTCTGCGACAATAGCACGATATATGATGTTTCCACAGGCAAGTCCTTATTGCAATCCGTGCACAATTCGTCTAACACCATACCAGGTGTGGTCGATAATGCTGCAGCATCCAACGCATAGCCTTTTTATTGGAACATTCCCTATGGGTGCTGTGACCATCATAAACATTGCATTGGTATGACAATCTGAGATGAAGTTTCGGCTTACTTACGTTGCGTTATAGGTCATCAATCAAGAATGGGCCTTTGGGGGGACCGGCTTTCTTTACACTCTCTGGGGGCTTTGGTGGTTGGATTGCCTGGTGTCATATGCAATAGTGTTTGGAATGTTGTATGTAATGTACGACTGTTATTCGTGTTATTCGTTCCGCCATTTACCATTTTCTTTCAGGATGACGAAGCAAAAACACACGCTTTCAAAGATGGCAGCAGTTTGGTTGCTCCCAGTTGTTACTTTGATCGTCGCATCTTCAACAGGTGGTCTGTTATCTGCTGCCCTCAAACCACACTCCTTCACTATGGCCCTCTTTACGACGTGCTTTTCACTTACGATGGTGATCATTGGGCTTAGTTTGGCACTAATGATGATCACTGTGTATCTCACGCGCCTCATCTTGCACGGACCACCGGACATCACCGTCATCTTATCTGCATTCATGATACTAGGGCCTCTGGGTCAAGGCGGATATTCTTTCCTCATCAATGGTCAAAATCTCTCTGAGCTCCTCCCAATTTATCAAGGAGACGATTTCCCAATGTCTCCCCTTACAGGCCAGATGCTGTATGCGGTATGCTTCTGCGCGTCATATATACTATGGTCTATGGGCATCTGTTGGTTTTTGGTCGGTTTGTGCTCCACAATTAGCATGTTTCGAAAGCAAGGAATAGTGCCATTCTCTATGTCGTATTGGGGACTGGTCTTTCCGAACGGGGTCTATGCAATGCTCTCCGTACAGCTCGGCACAGTGCTGAATAGCGATTTCTTCCGTGTTTTTGGAGCGATATGGTCAGGTACGCCATTCCTGTAATCTAAGGTGCACGAAAGATTTCTAACCTTATTAAAGCTTTCGTGTTCCTGCTCTGGTTCAGTATCTTTGTTCGCACTATTCCTGCGATTCTCGATACATCCATCTTCAACGCGCCTTACCTAGCTGCCACACCATCCTTGCTTCCGTTTGCGGAGAAGCAGGGTGACAGCGAGAGCACAGATACTAGCACATACCCAAATGAATCTCGGACGTCTCCCGCTTAATGCAATTAAAAGTACATGGACTACGATCTTTTTTATTCCACAATATCTGCATTTGGGACTTGCATTTGACTTCATTGATGCATCTACATCTAATCATTCTGCAACTAATATATCTAGAGGTTGTCCGTCCATGATAATTGCGTGCGCAACGTCTCTTGAAATCGACGAGTCGAAAAGTATGGCGTCAGGTTGATTGTGCATTTTGGAGCTGAGATGGATGGACCTCTCATCCCTTCAAACGAAAATCCTTCCACAAAGCCTCAAACTGCTTCACCTGGCCCTAGATCCTCTCGCGATTCCTCGTAGGATTTCATGTGTAGCATTCTGGACTTCGTGGTACCTCAAATTGAACTTCCAGCTAGTTCGCTTATGTTGGTGTCGGGAGGACTGAGCCAGATATGATGAGCGACTGCTGAGCGAGCCCGACGTAGTAGTGACTCCAAAAGAAAAAAATCCACATGTCTAGGCGCACGAAATCCTCGGAGTCCTTTTGCACAATCGACACACATAGTAACTAAGGATGAACTAAAAGTTTTTGTAGGCGTGAATTAATCTCATTTCACGAAGGCGATGGGAGCGGCTTCCTTATCCACAATCCGTATCGAATATCCCGGTTAGATATTACACATTCAAGGGGAGAAAACAAGAAAAGTGCAGACGGTTATTATTCAAACTTTTTGGACCACTAATGGGTTGCTGCCGGGTGGATTTTGATTATTTCTCCCCGAATTTATTTGCTCTTGCTCCAAATGTGGCAGCACCTTCATCCTCCAAGTTTCTCCAACGTAATAAAGAAGTGGTGGAGGAACTTTAGCACCGTGATGATCCTGAGGGTAATATCTGTGAAAAGTCTCTTTCCCTTCAGGAATTTTCACGATTTGTGACTGCGCGAGAGGAGCTAATCGGTCTCGTTCCTCTGATGTCATCGATCGTAGTTCTGGAAGACTTGAAAAATTGACAAAGATGGGTGTGCGTGCATCATCGGAAAGATAGTGTATAGGTTCTATGCCAGAGTGTCCGCGCGGTGGCGGGGATATCACCTTGACATCAATGCGGGCGTTGAGCAATCGATCCGCACGGTAATACTTGGGCGGAGAATCTGTATTCTGGATTTTGGGATGTGGAATCCAATCGTATTCGTCGTCGTCAAATTCATAAGACCTCCAAGTCCAATCTGTATTCAAATGGTCTCGGGAATCGATCGGTTCCTCAGGCGTCCGAGGTATTGAGAGTAGTATGTCCAGATTGTGATGAATGGATTGATAGTAGGAGTCAAAATCAGGGAATTGGCCGCGGACATAAATAGTGGAACATGCTCGCAGCGACGAAATTATTCGGTCATCTGGATTCGAACAATTGGAATGCATTCTCGATTCTTCTTGAACGATATCACAAGGAGCATGACCATGCCAGTGATGATCATCGATGTACAGCTGATCATCTCTGAAGGAGAAGCCCTGGTCCACCTGACTGAGATCCATGTCGTTTAATCGCAAATCAGATTTACTTTGCAGCTCCATGTGGATCCGCCGTGGGGCGTCTGTCCTATTGGGGTGACCTGAGCGGTGAATTAGAAATTTAAAATCATATCCCCGATCTACATCGAAAAAGCTCTAAGTCCTTATAGCATTTTTCGTATCCCAAGACAATTTACCATGCAAGAGGGTAGTACCAGACAAGGAACTGACTTCGGCCGTGTAATTGCTTCGCAATGAGTCGTCTGTAGGGTCGCCAGGAAATTCGTTGAACGTGATGTTCACAGTTGACGGAGTCTTATCAACGGGAAGGAAAACGGGTTGAAAAGCTGTAATTCCTGCTCGGATTTCTTTGGAACTACCGTTCGCAAAGTCAATTTCCGTGAAGTATTCGTACATTGATTCGGAGATGGCGTCCTAATACATAAAATCAACTCTATTAGCTACAAAGATGTATCAAACTGCTCACCTCTTGCCCCCGCCGAATGCCCCTCCTTCCGAACAAATGATTTATAGCGGGAGGATAATTTGTGTTAGGCACCAGAAGGCCAAACTTTTCTATCAAAGTCATTGGTAAAACACCTTCAACAAAATGATGGTGAGCATATGCTCAAGATTGTGAAAAGTGATGGAATCCCTACCCCCGCAGTAGCCAGCGAGAGTTTTGTTTCGAAAGCAATTCTCTCTTTCTCGTGAACGATCCAAGATTCCTTGCTTTGGGCTGCTTCTGCGAAAACTTCCCATTCGATTTGGTTGAGACTAACACTGGGAAGTGTCCCATAGGGTTGAGACACCTCGAATAACGAGTCCGTTGAGAGTGATGGTCTGTTGAAATTTACCATCTGGGGCTGTGGCTGCGGGGGGAAATTTGTATGCTTTCGTCTATCCAGGCGTAAAAGTCAAAACGGGGGTTCAGAAAGACGTAGGGACCAAGATAATTATCGTACAATAGTTTTACAAATATGCGTTCCTTGAAGCGTAAACCGATCTTGTAGTCTAGGACAGGCATGCAGTGCCCTTCCAATTTTATCTTTACATCACCTTCCAAGAGATATCCAGGGATAAGATCAGGCGCTCTGACCCATGAACGGGCCCGACATGCGTCCAATTGGTTCGCCAGCATCGTTGATGGCAGTTGCCAGCTGTGCAGCACATATAAGCACAAGAGGCTAGGCAATGTGCATGAGCAGCATCTAAAAATTGAAGGATCAAAAGAAGGGTGATAAAATGTGGACCTCATCTTTGTTGTACTTATTAGTCGGACATCATTGACAGAGTTCTAATTTACTGGTGTCATTGGTATCCACGTGATCAATCATGATCCTGTACTTGAGCGTGGTACATTTATTATTGACACGAGGTGTTGGTACTGCGAAACCGCCTCCACGCTCCCAAGGGGCTAAACTCGACTTATCACCAGAATCTCGGTACAGCTACTAGTCTCGAACTATACTTCCTCCATCATGCCGAGTGCCTCTGGATATGAACCCTTACCACAAACGCTCGAGGAAGAAGAGACAGATGTTGGAGACCAAGAACCGTCAGTCAAGCCTACTCAGGGACGGAGTTTACGTCGTTCGCATAAACCTGGTCACATCGACTTGAGCAAGCTGGACAATGCTTTCAAGAGGTGAGTCCAACTTCCCAGCTAAACCTCACAGTCTAGACTAGCGTTTCAGGTGGACCGAGTCTATAGCACAGAAGGTGAAGAGGAAAAAGAAGGTGGAAGATCATTCACGAAAGGAAATATGGCAAAGCGTTTTTGAACCGCCACCAGGAATCGTGGTGCTGGGGGATGTGGTTGCACCAATGGTAAGCACGTTCAATATAAGTTGTACATGCATTTACAATCGTCAGACGAAAACGCTCGATCATAATCCACCCATGACCCAAGCAACTTTTGACAGGTGAGTTCTATAGCATTTAACACCAGACTCAGATGTTAACGATCAGAAGCCTGTCACAATCAGTGCGCAACGCTATTTCTGCTGGCATACATCCCAAAATGATCACAAAAGGGTCGTCTGGATCATATTTCGCGAGAGCTAAGGTCGATGGTAAAGTGCAAACGGTTGCGTGAGTTAATTATACCATTGTCTATGATCAAGCTCTAGATCACTTGCAGTGTTTTCAAACCCAAAGACGAGGAGCCTTACGGCCGTCTTAATCCAAAGGTACGTATTCACATCCCTCATAAACCATATCGTCAAGCTGAAATGTATGATTTCGGACTAGACAACAAAGTGGATACATCGACAGTTCCGTTGGATTATACCTTTCGGTCGAAGCTGTCTTATACCCAATCTCAGGTATTTGAATAATCACAGTCGCCCAGTGGTTCCTCAATTTAGTCCGCTCTGCCAGCTACATATCTGAAGCTGCAGGCTCCCTGCTTGACGAGAGATTAGGTCTGAATATCGTGCCTCGCACCCAGCTTGTTTCCCTATCCAGTCCGGTACTAAAGATTTCAACTTTTCCCGAAATATTGTTCATGGACACATTCTACAGGCGTTCTTCTATGACTGGCTTGACAGGAATGCTGCGAAAAAAGGAAAGCCTCTACCAGATAAGATAGGCAGCATGCAATACTTTTTGCATGGCTATACCGGTAGAGAAACATTTCGAATAATGTGACTTGAAGTAACGAAATTTCTTTGCAGATGCTTCAGATTTCCTCCGCAAACATCCATGGCCTGGTCGCTCGATAACAGACACCTTTGATGATTCCACTCATCGAAAAGGCTTACCAACAAAGAAGTTCCTCGGAGCCCTCAAAATTATATGTGGTAGGACAGGCGAAGAAGACGACAATGAAGAAGATCCTGAAGAAGAAAGGGCCTTGTTTGATGTCACGGAGGAGAGCGAATCGGGCCGCCCATTCTATTGGTCGCGTGCATTGCAACAGAGTTTTCGCGAGGAATTAGAAAAGTGTGTATCCTGTTTTGTCGCTAACATCCAGTGACTAAGGCAATATCCAGGCTTGTTATACTAGGTATTTTATTTTTCTGCTGGTATGCATCAAATCTGCTGATGCCATGTCTCTATTCACTCGAGACTATCTCATGCTGAATACTGACCGAGGAGCTGATAACTATATGATTAAATATTGTGAAGGTGACCACGAGAAGTCACTAGTAGACACTGCGCCCAGTCCATCAGGTCGTCCTCAAATGCCACTGATGAGCGAACTTCGTCGCCCTGATCCCACAACCAGCACTTCACAGTCGAGCGTCACTTTTGTGAACGCGATCCCCCCGTCACAGCAACACAACTCGCCGCATTCCGACTACACTCGCCATCCACACATACACATTGCTGCCATAGATAACTCACTCTCGTTTCCCCATGAGCATCCCCATGGGTGGCGCTCGTATACATATGGGTGGTTGTATTTACCAGTCAGCCTTATTGGTCGACCCTTTAGCGAGAAGACCCGTAGCCATTTTCTGCCCATGTTGACTTCGAAGACGTGGTGGGAAGAGACGACTTTCCAGCTTCGAAAGCTCTTTGCAGTCGATCCGGATTATCATCCAAAAATGTTCAGAGTACGTATTGCTGATTATTTTCCGTACAAGGCTAAATATTCCTCTAGCGACAACTAGCCGTTATTAAAGGACAAGCTTTCAATATCGTCGAGTCTCTGAAGCATGGGGTAAGTCGCATTGAAGAGCTTATTGCTGTGTCTTATCGTTTAACCTTTTCTATCTATTACATCGGATCGTAGGATGAAGGTGAGGTTGCTAGTAGTATCAATTGTACACGGCTCACATAACTTATAGGACCTCTGGAACTGACTCGCAGAACGAAAGCCCTCGTATGGGACGACGAGATTGAGGTCATGGAAGAAACACCTCGTCCGCCCGGAGTCGGACCATTGACGGCTTCGCCTCGGCCCTCAATAAGCACAATGCCACTTCCCCCACGCGCTCGCAGCCATAGCTATTCTAGTGAATTCCCTCCTCCTGTCCGCCGAAAGTCTTCAGAAGCTGCTCGGCCGGTCCCCTTCTCTGCCAAATTCCAGAAAGTACACCCTGGTACAACTGGCGTCACCGTACTTGAACACCTCGAGCGGTTGGATGCTGTTGAGGCCAGCTTACAGCGACTTGGTGTCGAAGAACCTGTCATCGAAGAGGAAGATGAAGTCGATGTCGCGGAATCGGCGTCCCAACCTTTGCTTATCCCGACCTCTGAACCAAACCCTGATGTTGATCTATCTTTGTCCCAGCAATTCACACCGCCTGGCAGTCCTGGAGCACTTGATTCTGTCCCCGAAGATTATTCGCTCGCAAACTCAATGACGGAAGAGGATTTAGCAGTCATGTCTAAATCTATGTCGCACGTTGACATGGTCCCCCCTGGAAGCCATACACGATGGAATAGTCATAGTGGTCGATCTCGGCAGGGCGACCGCAATCTGGATTGGATGAATGTTGACGACATTGAGCCGCAGAAACGGACTGTCATTGTCGAGGTTAGAGCTTTATTCCTCGTCCCTATGCCTGACGCTGAACCTGAGACATAGCATTTGGAAATGGTGGAAGCCAAACCATTGCTCAGTTGTTGGTGACAATGGTGATCATGATTGATTTGGGTGCTTGGTTGTTGGCGATCTTGCAATATTTTTGAGATATCAATGTTGTCAAATAATTACATCGTATTATACAACAGTTGATCAATCTCCTTCCGTCATGAGCCAAGAGGCAAAGTCATCAAGTCGTCGCTTTTCAGCCGCGTCATCATCACCTTCGGCTTCGTCACCTGCGCCGCTACGTCGGAATCTTTGCTTTCCAGCGTACAGCGAGGCTTCAATTCGTCTTCCATCAAAGAACCGGCCGTTCATTTTCTGCAACACGACATGTTAATCAGGAAGATTATGAGTCGCTAGGACTTACTAGCACGCAAGCTTGAGCACTTAAGTGGTCCTTGAATTTCACTGTCATGATGCCATCTGGCTCTTTCTGCAAGTAGCCTTTAATGACATCGACAAAAGGAAGAAGAAAATTACTTGCATCATAAAGGACCACATTCGTGACTTCACCCAATGATGCAGCCTCGTCTCGTACATCTTCCTTCAAGTCAAGCAGTAATGTCGGATCATCGTCAAGGTCTTTCGAAGAGAACATGTGCATCAAAACCACAACTCTGCTATTCCTATTGATTATGTTTTTGTCATCTTCCGGAGATTTTGCAGGACCGAAGCCGTCTTCGTCATCCCATTCTAGCAACTTTCTGTATATCAATCAGTTTCTGTTAGAGGTGCAAAGAAACGGCGAACAAACTTTTGCATTTTCCCTATTCGTCTCGAGGCCTTTTTCTTGTCTACCGTCTTACGCGGCTTTGGCTGCCCGTCAACTTCCATGCCTGTATTCTTGTGATTGAATTCTGCCTTTTGTACCCTCATCACGGACGATGCGTCACCGATCCTAAGTTCAGACTCGTCTAACAAAGTCACAGCCAATGGGACCGACTCCTCTTTGAAGTAAACCACCAAAGCTTCTCCAGTGAACTGTCCGTTATCGTTGGCGTATAGCTTGATTTTCAGTTCGCCCTCGTCATCCTCCTCAATGACACCAAATTTTCCAAAACACTCCGCGATTTCGTCGAGCTCAGCATCAAGAGGTAAGCCAGTGACGTAAACAGCGGTATTCTTGGATCTTGGAGGTTTATCTGCATTCTTGCCGCGTTTCGTGGATGGGCCAGCGATAGGAGTAGCAGATGTATAATCTTCTGGTTCCTTCCGCTTCTTGTTAGCGCGAGCTAGAACAGGTGCAGCAGGGGCCTGTGTATTCGGAATCAAAAGAAGAAGAATGGGTGTAACATAGATGCTCACTTCTTCATCAACACCTGCCACAGAGTATGCTGCTTGTTGTTTTTTGACTAGGTCTTCATCCACCTTTTACAGAACATATGTCACGACAAATGAAAATGCCCTGCTGCATGAAGAAACTCTCACCAATGGCACCCACTTTCCCTTGGCAGAGTCATATTCAAGTTCGCTACCATCTTCTTCCTCCAGTCTCCATGTTCCACTTTCTTTGGAGAAATGGATACGCGGATCCGCAGCAAAGATAGCAGCTTGTGCTTCCGCCGAGGAACCCACTGCAGCGGATGGCGGTATACTGGACATGCTGCTAAAGTTGGTTGTTTGTTCTTGTTTGATTCTAAAGGTATCAGGTAATCCATATATAGGCTCTCCCACGTGTTTCATTGATATTCGTCTTCATTGTCTTTGATGTTGTACTCGTGAAATTTGCCTCGGGCATGTGGTGAATTTGATTGGTTAGTTGTTCGACCATGACTGAGCGAAACCTAATTTTGTGTTCATTGGGCGGTAGATGACTGTAATGTGTCCTATTTTAGTCCTTGATGGGTCACTTCCACTTCAAACTTAGAATTTGCTGAGGTTTTTATCAGCAAACATTGACATCCATTGCAATGTTTGTGTCATCAGCCGATCATACGCGTCTCCTTAACAGTGTATCAAAATCATTGGCATCTATTCTATGGTCCGGGAAGATACTCTGTCAGCAATAAGTCTTAACCATGGCCGCGCCAACGCCTTTCCGACGTCGGACTGTTTCCTCAAATCAGGCTTCCAGCTCCTTACGACACTGCTTCTATCATGCAGAACATATGGCTCTCATACTACACCAGATTTACAACGACTCTTGCGTCGTAGGGGGTTACTTTTCGGTATGTAAGGCACTGGGCGTGGAACATGTCCATCACGAAGTTATTGTATCGATATGGTCACCTCTCAAACCCAGACTGCACTCTGGCTCGAAAACAAAAAGTTTACTATCGGCACAAAGGATGTAGAACACCCTGGTCCTGGAGAGATCCTGGTCAAAAATATCGCCACCAGTTTGAACTCCATAGATTGGAAAATCCGAGATCATGGATTCTATATGATCACAGAATATCCTGCTGTGATTGGAGCCGAGGGTGCCGGCATTGTCGAAAGCATTGGTAAAGGGGTTATAGGTCTGATAAAGGGAGACCAAGTGTGAGTGCGATGATAAATGCTCTCACATATATTGATGATCATGCAATATTGCTAGATTCTATCAATCGTCTCTGTTGAACCGATCCGCCACTTTCCAACAGTTCGTCGTTCTTCCCACTCATTTGGCGGCCAAGGTAAGCATTATTTGTAAATGCCCTCGATGCCATTGACCTAATACACTCCCTAAACATCAGGTCCCACAAACCCTCTCATTGGAGCAAGCTGCCTCGATCGCTGTTGCGGTTGCACCTGCTGCTTTGGGATTCTACGGACCAAAGCCTCGAGGTTTTGAATATCTCGCGCCTTGGGAAGAGGGTGGAAGAAACAGGTATAAAGACCAACCTATCATCATCATGGGCGGGGCATCTTCCCTTGGTCAATTTGGTACATTTTTAACTGCCCTCCTAATGCACTTTCGATTGTCCTTTATCCTTTAGCGATCCAATTGGCCCCGCCTTTCTGGCTTTTCGCCCATTATAACTACCGCATCGCCTCATAATACGGGGTTGCTGGTCTCACTCGGTGCCACACACGTGATCGATCGTAATCTACCAGCCTCATCGTTCAAATACGAGGTAGCCAAAATTACATCTGCCCAGATCGAGTTGGCTTTCGACACCATATCCCAAGCAGATACTCAACAAACCTTGTATGATATCCTCGACTCCGAAGGGAAGATGATCGTCTCTACGCCGCCGGTGATGACCAGGAAGGACAACGACAAAAAGACCGTTCTTTTTGTTAACGGGACTTTCTTTACACCGGATACCAGAGAGTTTGGAAGTCGCTTTATGGCCGCACTCGCGCGTATGATTGCCGATGGCGAAATCACGGTTGGTTGTTCGTTTTGACGCATAAACACTCCATGTTAACGTTGTTACCTTCTATAGACTCCCGCCATAGAGATTGTTCCCAACGGTTTGAACGGCGTGGAGGTTGGGCTGGAGAGACTCAAGAGCAATACAGTCAGCGGAAAGAAGTTAGTCATTCGTCCATGGGAGACATAGATCCTTGTATGCTGCCAGCGTTGGTAATTGTACTGAAGCCTAACAGTTAACTTGTAATGTCTCGGTCATTTTCCGTTGCTCTCTTAATAATTATGAATCAAACAGAGCATTCGAATCATGCTATCTAGGACTGATCAATTCTTAGGCCAGGACATTGGAGTGAGCAAAAGTACATATTATCCGGTTGAGAGTTGGTTGCGACATGATCAGCATTATCAATGATTGTCTCTTCAGGATGAATTATTGACACGTCCACATGGAACAGTACCAGATATCTTCGTGGTTTATGACATGACCTTGGTTTCTTCGGCCTTTCAAATGAGATCTCCAAGAAAACCAAATTACCGATTGAGCTGGTATGTGATGCGTTTCCGTAGAAGATTACCATATCTAAGAATCTTGGCTTTTGGAAGACACATTAACCTTTGTCTCAGAAGGACTCAATGGTAAGGTATACTAGTAGTCTTAAAAAGAATTAAGACCAACACAGTTGGCACGGGGAAAAAGTGTATTCATCCACGGGAAACTGTGATCGCTCAACAAGTTTTATATGCATTAACCACTGCGAAGTAAATTGACACGTACAGAGCGCTCCCATGCCTCTAAAGCAGTAATAACTGTGATCGTGGCTAGCCGTGATCACGCTCGATACCCAACGAACACGAAACCTAGGTGCGTTGCCACCACCATACTTACAAGGGACTGGCTGCTCGGCTCCAGCAGCAAGTCATCCCACTGTAGGCAAGGCGAATGGGGGATCGATGAGAACTGTTGTTGACTCCTTCATATCCGGTGACCATAATCCTGGGTCATGTTGTCGAATCAACGGGTTAATTCACACAAGCATGGGGAATTCATTTTTTTCTCGAGCCCTGAAGTCAAGGGGTAGACTACTATACCTTTTATTTAGTTATATGATGCGCCGATGTCCCCGCATGCTATTTGTGCCGTTGGTAAATCACCGACTGACTTGCGTTACTATTCAGGAATCATAAGTTAACTTTGGGGAAAGAAAGCTCAACAATGCACGCACGATTTTGTTCTGATCTAGAACCAAAAGCCAGGATTGAAGAGGCCGCCGGTTAAAAAACGATGTGAAAGAAGATATGGTTCGTGAGCGAGATAGCACCTTCAGATATGCTATACAGATCGTCCTGCCGATGCCATCGAACAACAACAGAGCTATGAATACTATAGACCTTGGATGCAATGAAGTGTGATTGGCGTTGAAACCTAATCAGTGGGAATGTGTATTATGCCTGTTTAGAAATTGCATAGCTTGACATTTACAGTTGTAGGTCTTGAGAATGATGTTCTGCCTGCAATAAATAACATCTAAGTCTCGTTCGGGTGTATTCTTAGGTATTCACAATCTCCGCATCAGAGCCGCAAGCGAATGCGATCAGATATATTGAAGTGCGGACGGCGACAATAATGGCCCAACTATAACGCTGATTACCTCAACTTGGATACGAGGCCGATAAACTCACATCGTCTGTCCTCAATCAAGATCTGATCTCCACAAGTCTAACATTCTAACATCATCGAAAGGACACGTCAACGGTGAACAACTACTTGTATAGCAACATGGGGAAGTACGCATTGGGATCGTGGGGAGCATCTGGAGCCCGCTCAGGTGTCCACCTTTTGAAAGGCGTGGGGAGCTTGGGGGGCAAACGTGCTTCGGTGTAAACTTTCTGCGTGGAGGTGATTGTGGCTATGGCGCTCGATAGCTCCAGAGCTTCCGCTGCTTTGACAAGAATGGAAGATTGTTCGCTCTCCTTTCCTTCCGATGGGGCAGGAATTCTAACATGTCGGTTAGCTATTCCCATGACCACACGATACTTGGATTCGGAAACATACGATTTTGCCTCGGAATGTTGTATGAGCAACGAAGATAAATCGGGTTGGGTAACTACGGAAAGTTGAGGGTATGCACGTCGGACATCTCTTTTCCAGTAAGGATTTTGAGCCGGGTCAGAAGCTTCACGTTTGAAGTATGGTCAATGGACTGGGTGCAATACCAAAGACACGGAGACACACCTTTAGTCGCAGGCGTTGAGTATTTCTCAGGTCGTGAAGCTGGCTGGGGCCATCTGTGTACTCCTGCTAAGGGTATACCGCTGGAAATTTCAGGATTTACGACAACAGCATCACCTGCGCACGGTATTTTTAATAGAAAGAAAACAATAGATTGTTATGCTCACGGAATTTCTTCCAAAAACCTGTCGGATGGACGTGGTACAAGGTTGATTCCGCTGCTTTCCTGGTGGCCATTTGTTGAAACACTTGCTTTGCGAGATTCTGAACAAAGTGACTTAGTAAGCCACGTGGCTGGATGTTACCGGGTGCTATTGTGGCACCTTCCGACTCGTCCCAGGAAGTTCAGAAGCCAAAGACTGGACCTCGAAGGATTTAAAGGATTAATAGCTTCCCACCGGAACATCTGCCCCGCAACGCGGAATACAACCAGATAAATCTTTAACACGTTTGCCAGGATGTGGGATTTCGCAGAGCCGAATCGATCTCCATACAACCAGTGGGCCGTCTGTTCACATGTTCGCAGAAATATTTCTCAGGTGAAGGTATCCTTCCAAATCCCACCGCATCGAAACGCTATGTACTCTACAGTAAGTGTACATGTACCCGTACTGTTATGCTTGCAATTTTCTGTGCTGAGTGTTGATCGAAGAGGAAACGCGAAATTTGCCAAAAGTTTGCAATTTGTCGTCCAGTCAACGACGCAAAATCACGGCTTCATTGCGCCATCGCAATGCCCGATGCTCGCCACAAAGTGGCTGGACACGCAATCGGATTAGCGTGTATGCGATGGCCTGTCGTCGAGAATTATCGATTTTAATGCGGTTCTCGACTCCGATATAAAAGACTTCGGGATTTTGTGGAACTTACCTCAATTTCCCCCCCAATCACGATTTAAATAAACCTCATCGCCAGGTATCATCTCCCTCAACATGGGTCTGACACTCCCCCAATACCCTCATGAATCCTCTGATCTATCCCAGGTTCCCATCCGTCTGGTTGATCCAGAAAGAGATCCACATCTCTTGCCCACCTTTGACTCCGAAAGTCTCACAAAACCTGCCTCTGCCGTCCTTTATCTCCCCCCTCTCCTGTCCTCACTTCCAAGCAAGCTGCCCGCTCATGACCTTCCAATTGACCGTCCACCAATGATCACGGAAACCCGTTTACCTGATATTGATCCAGTCTCATTATCGTTGCATAAAGCCTTGCATCGGTTCCATCCCATAACTCCGGATTATGCCGCCTCACCCTACGCAGAGGCTTTCAACTGGTCACGGCTGGAACTTCCGATAGACGAAGAGCGTGATTGGTATTGTGTTGTTTTCCGGAGCAAACGAAAACCAGGCAGTGATAGCGGTCGTTAGTCGCGTTTAAACTCTCAAATCGCACCGATAATTAACTAACGGTCAAATTTATTCAGCTCTCTATGACGCAGATGCAAAAGCACACGCAGAAGCTGTTCAAAATGGCGGAGTGAGTTTAACATATCAGATTTTTTCCCCCATCTTTTCTGACGGTGTCATAGTTGATTATGTATTGGTATGGAGTTCCAAACGAAGTAACTGGGATGAATCTTGCCACATGCATCTGGCAGTCGCGCAAACACGCCATTGCTGCGAATTCCCGACCACATCATATCCGGGCAATGAAGCTCGCAGCCTCATCCTATGAGGTATATCATCTAGAAAGATACAGACTTTCCAAAGTCAAAGGCGAGACGCATCTCACGATCGAACCCTTCGACGGTCAGGAAGTTGGATGGTAATCAGGGGCACATAATTTGGGTCAATGGATCGCACTTCGCATGGATCACAATTTGGAAGCATATTTTTATTTCTTCACATTTATTTTGTTTTTGCACACTGCAATCTACATACCACACACATTTACTGTCATGGAAGAACTATTGAGAAAATATCTGTAATGATGCAGCATCCTCGGATAGCTTGTGCGATACGCAACATATTGGCTCATCGTGTCCAAGATTCGATGCTATCGTTGCCGTTATCCGAACTGTGAGACGAGGTCGAGTCGATTTCCTCCAGTCCTTGTGCGGAGCGTTTAGATGGAGCAAGCATCCATGCTACAGGGTTCTTGTCTGGGTATGGAAGGATTTTCTTATCATCCCGAGAGGAAGATCGAACAACGGCAGAGCGATCTTTGCGAGGAGTTTCAGGTTGAGATGTGTGAGTTTGACTTGGTCGAGGTGGAGTAGAAGTGATAGGATAAGGCATAACGGGATCGGGGTCTTCCTCTTTGAGACTCCAAGGCTGTATAGATAATTCAAGTTGAGTTAAAATGAGGGATAGATGGATCTATTAGCCAATCGTGGCGAACCGGATCTATCTTCTTGGAAGCTTCTACTTCAGCCCCTTTTGCCTTTTCTTCCATGGGATGAAGAGAAGGATCTGGGGAATCAGGGGCATTGCGAAGAGGAGAGATGAAGATGCCTGGTGCTGGCGCAAAAACAGTTTCTGGTTTATTGCCCTCTTCAGCTGGTGTCGAAGATCTGGAAGAAGAAAGAGATAGAAGGAAATCGGTGTTCGGTATATCAGCCAGCATTGCAAAATCTTCGTCATCGTCAGCCCAATACTCATTCTCGGAATCTTCTTCAGTCGTAGGGACATAGCACGAGTCAATATTAGCGTCGTTGTGAATGGTACCTGTGGAAAATTGTTTCGGGTCAGGCTCGATGGTCCTATGATTGAAGGTGGGAAGATTTTGCAGAGAATCTTGATGAAGAACGTCTTTCCGGTCAAAAGGAGTCCAGCGAAAGTCAAGGCTCTCGAGGTCAAGCTCAAAGTCCTGTGGTTCCAACGAGTCGGAGGAAGCTGGGTCTTCAAGAGGAGAGTCGAAATATACAGTGCGTGATTGTGCAAAGTTCGGTCCAGGAGTCGAAAAAAGTCTTGCGTGATCTTGAGCGACAAGTGTCGGGGAAGCAACAGCATAATTGAAAGCAGGTGAATCATCATGGAGGCTAGGATTCCCGGATATTAACATTGAGTTTATTTCAGGTGAAGCTAGAGAAATATTCGAAGATGCAAAGACATGACACGGTTTTGCTAGTGAAGGAGCAACATGAAATTGTCCGAGAGGAGACCACGGTGTTTCAAATTGTTCCTGATGAGCGAGCTTGTTTTTTGCGGTGAGAGAAGGATGGCTTTCAGGCACAGTAGTACACGCAAATGTACCGTTGACAACGACATCGTTGTCGAGATCGTTTGAAAAGATCGGAGTCAGATGGCGATATATGGCGTCATCTTTGCCGTCCGGCGGTACCGAGGAAGATAGGGACGTTTCTATCGCTTGTTCCAACTCTATTTCTGCACAGAATGGATTGAAAGCAAAAATTTCATCTGGTACAGACCGTTCGGCGGGTTCTATGGCCGGGGCTCGAGTTTCACTCGCAGGAACAACAGCGTGGGCCACCCATTCTCGAGTCACGTCCTGTTCCAGTGGAAGCAAACCGCGCAGAGGATGCTCTGGTCCGAGGGTTTGGAACGTGCTGACCAACCAATTCGGTAATGGTTTCGGTTTCTTCAAGGATAAAGTCTAAAACCATAATGAAGCTCCTCCGGTGGTCAAAAGTAAGAACAGGTCGCACGGATGGTAAAATTTGGAAATCATCATCCGAGGAACTTTTGACATTAGGTGAATGGAAAAAATCCGGCTGGCCTCGCATCTTTAAGACAGAGAACCCGACACCGAGCCTCCCCTCACTAAGGCCACTATATGCGTCGATCGGAGTCTTTGGGATATCATAGCTACTGACGGATGAAGAGCCCGACGATCGATTCCGGTGATGAGGTGCACGGGAACTATGGGAATATGAGTGTGACACGTTGACCTTATCAAGCATGCGGTCGAAGCGATTGTTGAGACCATTGATTTTGCGACGCTTTGGGAGGGGTGCCTCTGAAGTCGCTAAGAGAAAGAAGGTTATCGATAACCTACATGTTATGACAGAAAGGATACCGCACCGATATCCTCGTGTCGACTAGATGTGACTGCTGGGGACACACTGGGAGACTCAAAAACCATCTGCATGTAGAGTCAGAACAGAAGATTGCTTACCGGGCATTTGCGAAAGCTCCAACGTTGGATGATCTTGAGTTATCATCCAACTGATTTCGCAAAAGAGATAAGCGAACTGGCATGGATGTGGTAACCAAAATGATTGGCAATAAAAGCAGCGCCAAAATCGACCTCAAATTCGACACTGG
This sequence comes from Hygrophoropsis aurantiaca, assembly GCA_021014935.1. Lineage (NCBI taxonomy): Eukaryota > Fungi > Basidiomycota > Agaricomycetes > Boletales > Hygrophoropsidaceae > Hygrophoropsis > Hygrophoropsis aurantiaca. The sequence goes on from MU267618.1 coordinate 69,298, forward strand.
CCGGAGGTTTCCGCCTTCCGTACATATGATATAGATATTCCAAGACCATTCTGCTACCGCATCTTGTTCGCTTTTAGTTGCTGGAACAGTTTTGTATGCACGCATCTACGATCTTGTGATATTATCCCAGTATTTATTGCAATCGATAACCTCTACTACTTACTACCACCGCCGGTCTCCTCTCCGGGTGGCAGTGCCTCTGTTGACCACATGCATATCTAATTGACAGTCTCAGATCCCAGGATGACAACTTTGGTCGGCTCTGCCAACTAGCCAAGCCGTAATATCTGCCAGATATATAGTCGTCAGCCAATTGTAACTATACACTCATCTTGTTTGTACACTCATCCTCTTTGTGGAACAGCTACTAGTACTGCAGATTTCCTGGGCCACTATATCGCTTGGTAAGCTATATTTCGTGTTCCCCACATATGTCAGGAACTACAGCAGTAACTGGAGTTACTGTGAGATATAAATACAGGGATCATCCGTCTTACAAACCACTCGTTCCTCAGCGTTACCTCTGCCAATGTACAACCCCGTCATCGCAGACCGTCCGTCTCTGGTCCAGGATACACATTTTTTGACCCCCTTCAAAGATCATGACGGTCCATCACCCGATGTACCACCAGAGCTTCCTCTTTACGCTTGCCATCGTAATCGCCAGCCCAAATCGCGCTCCAAACTAATACTATCTACCGTCGCTGCTCTTTGCGTTCTGAGTTTACTTGGGAAAAGACATTGCGGACAATATTTTTCTCGCTCAGCTTATACCGACGCAACCCTTCGCAATCCCGCATATCTTATAGAGGCTGAACACGAAGCTGTTGCGACGGAGAATAAGCGTTGTTCTGACATTGGAGTACAGGTAATGAAAGATGGCGGAAATGCCGTGGACGCTGCCATCAGTGCTGCATTATGTGTCGGGGTTGTCAATATGTTTTCGTGAGTATGTATACATTTCTGTTGCAGTAGATTACAATCCTATTCCAGCTCCGGGATTGGAGGGGGAGGTTTCATGACCGTCCGCATCCCACCTACATCGCCAAATGCTAGTTCCGAGGTGTTCACCATAGATTTCCGCGAAACTGCGCCTGCACTTTCCAATACCACAATGTACCATAACGACCCGAACGCTGCAAGGTGGGGTGGTCTTGCAGTTGGTGTGCCTGGAGAATTACGGGGTTTAGAAGAGGCTCATCGACGCTGGGGATTACTACCATGGAAGAGACTTGTTCAACCAAGTGTGGATTTAGCATTTAAATGGACTGTTGATCCAGAACTAGCGAGGCGGCTTCAGGTAGGTTGCTTACTTCACAAACATCCCGCACATGCTAACCTAAATAAATTTGGAGATGTTCTCATCTCGCATATTGATGAGCGAAGATTGGAAGGCGGTTTTCGCACCTGAAGGGAGAGTCCTTCGCCAAGGCGAGGTAATCAGACGCACGAACTATTCGCGCACTCTTGCCACGATTGCTTCTGAAGGCGCAGAAGCCTTCTATAAGGTAAGTCAAAGGCCTTATGTGAGCCCTCCCACTCAATATATCAGCGCAACGTATAGGGCCCTATAGCAGAATCTATTGTACGGAAGACTCAAGATACGGGTGGCATTCTGACTCTTGAAGACCTTCGTAATTATACGGTAAAAGTAGATCGTGCATTGGAGGGAACTTATCGCGGCAGAAAAATTTACACCTCACACGCGCCCACGTCTGGCCCAGTCCTTCTGCATATGCTGAATTTGTTGGAACACTTTAATATCGTTGGTGAGGGACAAACAGGTTTAAATTATCATCGCATTGTAGAAATCCTTAAATGTAGGTCCTCGGCACTCTGCGTTTCGGATATGTATTAATGATCAAATTTGCTATTACAGTTGGTTTCGCTGCCCGGTCGGTTCTCCGTGCACCAAACTATTGAGTAAATTTACTGACGTTAATATAGTACCAAAATTTCTGATCTGCCCTTCTCGGATAACGCTACCGCTCGTGTCAGCGAATTGTCCACAAAGGCCTATGCTGACGCTATCGCGCCTCGCATCACTGATGTCAATACTTGTTCATGACTTCGGAGTTACCCCATCTAACTAGATTTATACTTCAGGATCGTACGCACTCCTTTGAATATTACAACCCAGAATTTGATATCAAGATTGATCATGGGACGGTATGTACTATTTCTCTCTTGATCAACATACGCCACATAAATGAGACCTGTAGAGTCACACCTGCGCAATCGATAACAGCGGTATGGCCGTATCATTGACATCCACGGTAAATCTGGTATTTGGTTCTATGGTCTTGGATCCCGAAACCGGCATAATTCTTAATGATGAAGTAAGTTCCATATACAAGTTCCACATGGATATCCCGAACTGAATGATACTCTAGATGGACGATTTTTCTGTTCCCGGTTCTCCGAACGGATTTGGTCTGTGGCCCTCCCCTTGTAAGTTCTATCACTGTTATGTGATCTGCACAATTTTACTTTACCTGATTTTTGGTCGCTAGACAATTATCCAGAGCCCGGAAAACGCCCTCTCTCGTCCACCGCACCCACTATTGTGGAAAACGAAGACGGAACCTTCTATCTTGCGTTGGGTGGTTCTGGTGGTTCCCGCATTTTCGGGGTTCTTTTTCAGGTTATGATAAACCTTGATTGGGGCATGGATGTGAGCCAGGCAATTGAGGCCGGCAGAGTTCATGACCAGCTACTTCCTCTGGAAGTAGATGTCGATGACATTCTTCCAAAAGAATTTATCGATGCTTTGAAAGTGCGGGGGCACAATGTCACATGTGAGGATCCCAAACATTTTGATCTATGATTTACTGAGCACGACCCCATAGTGTCCGATATAAATCGCGTAGCTGGTGTAGCCCAGGCCATTGTGCAGAAAGATGGAAAGATCTATGGTACGTTGAGCTTCCATTCTAGCGGGCTATCCGTTAAACGTGTGTGTGCAGCTGCGAGTGATTCCAGGAAAAACGGTATAGCCGCCGGATACTAAAACTTTTCGCATCCAGTTCATGGCTATTTGAGTGACCGCCCGGGTCAGCAACCATGCTGTGAAGATGCACGTCTTCATCCAACTGTTGATGGTCTTATAAGTAAATACATATTTTCGGGAGTAGTGTGTTTTATGATACCATACGAATCCACCACCCCGATATTAAGTGCTATGAACTCAACTTGAATTTTTTACTTTTTACTCAAATTGAAATGAAGTCGGGCACTTCGGCAAAACGAGCTGATGTGTGACCTATTTGAGGGTGTGTGTTTGGCAACAGCCTGGAGATTATACAAAGACAAACAAGCACAAACTCGTTATCCCAACAGTCCACGTTTGTAGACTTGAGGTAGACCCGTTGCGACATTCTACAAAATCTCGATAATTCGGACATATAGAGGCCCATCTAACATTCCTTAAAACTCTTCGTGGTCGTTTTGGTTGCTGATTGACATCATGGATAAAATAGACTGGGATCTTATTTCTTCGTATGCAGGGTTGCTCAGCCTTGCGAGCATATCTGTATATGCTGGGGCCTATGGGTCCCTTACAGTACGTGATTAACGTGGATGCTTAACTAATATCTAAAATGGCTTACAGAAACCTCCGAAAAAGTCTACCGACTCCTCCAAGAGTCTTTTAGAAGATGACGATGGCGACGACGAGGATATACCTGACCGCATGTCTTCCGGGGACGCGTGGCTCTTCCCCTTTGTGCATATCTATTGTGCTGTAGCAGCCTTCTCGACGCTGATCTCTTGTTAATGTTTCAGATTGGTTCTGCTGCGTTATTTGGGATGTATACAATAGTAAAGTATTTCGGGAAAGAATGGATCAACTGGCTTTTGGGATGGTACTTTACCATCGCCGGGGTAGGCAGCGTTTGGAAGGTACGGTTTCGCTGTTGGCATGCTGTCGCATCTTGCTTAAATTATGATTATAGTCTGTGATCTCCCTTGCGAGGCTCGCAATAGGAAGCACGCGATGGAAGAAATTCGACCGTAATCGCCTATTAGTTCTTAAAGGCCCTAGAGGTAACAGATCTGTTGCACCTCCAACGCCATGGCAATCCACTGACACCCGTGACAGAGCTGGTCTCATTCTCACTGCGAACGCCCTCTTTGTGTTTGTTCCCCGTCGGAATTCTACCCTCGATCTTATACAGCCAGTATAAATCAGCACTTTTAACCGATATCTTGTCTCTTTCCTTTTCTCACAATGCTCTCTCTGTTCTCAAAATCGATTCTTTCCAAACTGGATGCATTCTTTTGTCCGGTCTATTCTTTTACGATATCTACTGGGTTTTCGGTACCGAAGTGGTAAGGAGCTGGTCGCATTCCAAAATTTACTTTGCTGATTTTTGTTGTAGATGGTCAAAGTGGCAACTTCCCTTGACATTCCTATTAAACTTTTATGGCCAAAATCACTAGAATTTTCCACCGCAAGAGGCTTCACCATGCTAGGCCTCGGTGACATCGTCATCCCGGGAACCTTTGTCGCCCTAGCTCTGCGCTATGATTACGCTCGCTCGCTCAAATCTGGTTCTCAAATACACCAATCTTTCCCCAAACCATATTTCTCTGCTACTTTGTCTGCTTATGTTACCGGATTAGTGACTACAATGACGGTGATGCATGTATTTGGGGCAGCCCAACCTGCGCTACTATATCTAAGGTATGGTTTCATCATGACTGCGCATTCCTCAATCATTCTGATCCAATTCCAGCCCAGCATGTATATTTGCATTCCTCCTGACCGCCGTCGCCCGCGGAGAATTCAAGGAGGCTTGGACATGGTCGGACGACCCCGAACATTCACAGGAAGGCAAAGAAGGAAAGAAGGCTGACGGCACCCCTGCGCCCATCGAAGTTGACGCTAAAAACAATGTGACGCCGAACCTGGATGGTCATGTCAAAGATCATGTGAATGGCGTAGCCGTAGTTAGTGAGGACGAGCTTGTGGAGCCGGCTGAAGTTGGAGACGAGCCGCAAACAGCGAAGAAGAGAAAGAATAAGAAAAAGGCACAATGATTTCCCAGACTTTAAAGTATATACCCTTTATCTTATTATACTGGCGGTGTTGTCGTTCTACGGTGTTTACTCCAATGGCACAAGGAACAAGGCGCTTGTTGAAACCAACTTTGGGTTCATTGTTCATCGGTAGCATAGGTGGTCTGTGGGAGATATAAAGACGGGATCGCACGCTGGCACAGATCATTCTCAGCATCGATGACCAACAGGGTGCATACGCGTCAATTGATTCTGATGGAATGTACGCCTTTCATAGGAAATGCTTATACGACATTTGAAGTATGCAAGGAATTTCTATATGACGGTCAAAACGGTGGGTTGAGATGGTGGATGGTTTGACTTCGAAAGGTGCACAAATTTGTGGATAATGAAGTGCTTCCGAGCAACTTGCGAAGTTGTAATAATTCTTGCAAGTACTCCTTTATTTTAATGATCACAAAGTGGAGAGTGTTATATCGGATCGATCGCACACTATCCAACTGATGGTGGCGCTGAATGACTTGACGCACGTATCTTCGTCTCACCCTCAATAAGTACAGCATGCCAGCATCTCACGCACATCAGTCCAAGGTCCGGCAACCCGAATATTTTGATGCGACACCAAAAAATTTGTCTGATGAACACTGTAGACAACGGCGGACACTATGTAAAAGGACAACCGGAGTATGGAAATTGCGGAGGGAGAACAATGTTAATCCGGAGTTCTGACAGGGTAGTCAAACTCATCCTGTAAAATGGCAGCCCTTGTAATATTGCGGTGGGATGGTTCTCAAAGACGTTTGCGCAATGCGTTTCAGACGGACAGGAGTAACGCGTTGTCAGCTGTTGCGATGATGGCGGCCTAAGCTAAAGGGGCTTATTGGGAGTGTGAACCAATGTTGATCGGTTACGAGAACCATCCCGAATGCGAGTACTCTTGACAGTCAGCATGATTGATGATCAGCCTTTTAACGGGTGGCTGCCTAGGCGATAAATGCGTACAAGGTTTACTGTGGGGTATTCCATTCTGAGAGTCATGGTGCATCAGTCGGCGAGTGGGTGGCGTCTGCCTAATAGCAGGTCGCCGCTATATACCCCATGTGACGCTGTACCGTGGAAGTCTGTAAACGATCTTGACGAGATGCAGCCGCTTCCAGAACAACTAGTCATCCGGTTTGAAGTCATCGAGAACCGCATCTAACCCGAGATGCCTGGCCGATATTGATTGGGGCATCACAGCTTGATGTATGAGGACCCTGCGGCACTTCATGAGCATATTTACGGCAGCTGGCAGTATCCGTACGACATCGAGGAAGGTCCGGCCGATGTGGAAGCTGCGAAGGCACAAGAGGGTGAGAGATTTAATCTTTAGAAAGGAAACACCACTTGGAACCAAAAATATGAGACCTGGTAGAATAAAGCAAGAGTTGTAGCGAGATCGCATGAAAGGGATCTGATGACGGAGAAACTATGAGCGCCAATGCATATGGGCGGCTTTCTGCCAGTCCAGAGGTTTCTTGCAAAGCAACTACATCATTGTGGATGGAAGATACCCCTTGCCCATTCAGGCCGACAACACCACTACCAGGTGCAAGTTACATGACGCGCAACCGCGAGTTGTAACCGATCATTCACGGGGACAGGTTGGAAGAACTTGTATGAACGGGCAAATCTTGGGTTCCCGAGACCATCTTTTCCGGTAGAAAGAGATCACACACCTTTTTTTAAAAATGAATACTGGCGCAAGGTTGGGTTAGGCTTGCACGTGCCAGAATTAATGTGTACTTGCACAGATGGCAATACGCGTGCGAAGAGGATAGTACGGTGGTTGTGTACTGATCAAAGACCAAGTAAACTATGCCATGCGGTAATGCGAAGAAAGGTACCCTGTAACAACTAGAAAGGGGAAGTCTTGGGATGTTGTATGGTGCCACGACCTTTCGGGGTGTGTCTGACAGCGATCGCAAAACCGATCGCAACCTTTTTTTCATTGTCAAGATCACTGAGATGTCTTTCCAGGTCCGCGGCTCAATATGGCAGATGGGAATTCCCGGGGTAGTTCCTGACATCCAGACCATGCGCGCAGATGGATTTTCGAAGACGGAGAGTCTGAGATACCTTGTGCATCTTTTCGACCAAAATGGCTCAGCAAGGTTTATGGCGAATACTCTCGGCGCCATGAGGCATTGTCAGTTCAACGGAAAAGGGCAGCAGTACGAGAGCAAGTGTGCGATTCTGCTAATTGCGACAGATCAGTCCGTTTTCAGGGTTATGGCATACCTCGGAACCCTCTGTCACCGTAAAAGACATGTGAAATAAATAGATGTGTTTTAGCAACGACAACGGGTTTTCTGCAAGCAGAGTTTCGGTTGCATTGATGGGTGATCATGGAAGTAATACTACTAATATTCAGGGAGGAAATGACCTGGGGAGATCGGAGTGACCGGGGTCCCTGGCGAGGACGGACCGTAAGCAGGGGCACCTTGCTTGTCCCTCTCCTTCGCTCTTCCTTTTCGCTCAGGCAGTTCTATACTCCTGCTTGTCTTCATTTTACGATCCAAGAACCAAGCATTTATCATAAAGAACTTGGAGGATCTCCCCCACGACACTTTCTTTATATTTTACAACATCATTCAGTGCTCACAAACTGCACGTTTCTCCAGACACCCATATTAGCCGGCCGCGGCGTCATTACGTGCGTTTAACTTCAACTTTGCACTGACTCGCAACGCCCATTTCATCTTTTCAGTGATTTTATTGGCCCAAACTTGTTGTACATGAGCCCACCATCTTCATCTGCTGGAACTTCCCTAGAGGGGACCAGCACTCACTCTTGGCCGTCGCCTGAACGCCCAACAGTCAATACATCGTTCTCTAACGTTGCTTCAACATCAAACTCATCTGAACCGAGTCCCCACCCTGGCCCACACTCAGCCTCAATACATTCATCCCCTTGGCTGTCGCATCAAATTCCTTTCGTTCCCTCAGGTCACGAAACCTCGCATCCATATATGCTACCTCAATCGATGTCCCAAGCACAGTTCCTTGGGGGTCCTTCTGAGTCCCACTCTGGCATGCAGTCGCTGTCAGGATCTGAGTGGAATAGCTTATTCGCTGCTCCCCTTAATCCGACGGTGTTTGCCACCCTAGCAGCGAACGGCCTCTTTAACATACCTCCTGCCGGTCATTCTCCAAATGCTGACTCTGTTCGCTATAACTCTATCAATACTCGGCATCAAGTGAATCGATTGCCCCCAGACAACCATCATATTGATCACAGTGCATCATGGTCTCATTCGGCATCTCAGTTACCTCCGCACGTGCAGAGACCATCTCTTTCTCGTGCTCGTTCATCTACTGCTACCATTACCACTGACAATGGCAGCTTAAGCAGCAGCGATGGGTCCCACCATGGCCATGTGCACTCGCATACCCGTGATAGTTCGAGATCTCACCATGCCAAAACTGCTGATGGGAGACGTATCCCAGTAAGATTCAGTTGAGTTAGGCAGATCTTCTCGTGCTAATATTGTCTTCAGAGCCACGAAGCCCCGTTGTTGAATGTGAGCGTCCCTCGTAGGCCCGATGGCGGTACCGGTTCGTATCCTGCTTCCGTTCATACGGACCATCGACCTGCAGCGAATCAATTCAACTACGGTGCTGCCGCCGACCGTTCTAACGTAGGGCTTCCGCCATCTCTTTGGATGTCTCCAACATCCACCGCCCCGTCGACACCAAGTATATATTCACCTCTTACCCAATTGACCATACCTTCGTCCTCGGGAACAGTCCAGCCAGATCCATCTCCAGTCTCTGCCCAGAAACACTCCTCTCCTTCAACTGCAGGATCTTTATCCATGGATTCCAAATCCGCGATTATGAGCGATATATTTTCTGATGACCTATTTAGTACGCCTAGCATAGATGCAGGGCCTAGCACTTTCACTTCTCCCAGATTATCCGGTTCACCTGATCTCGAGGCGACAGCTTTACCTTCAGCGGAGGTTGACCCCGAGACTCTTGCTAAGCAAGATCCACTAGCTACTCAGGTTTGGAAGATGTATACCAGGACAAAGGCCAATTTACCGCATGCGCAGAGAATGGAGAATATAACGTGGAGGATGATGGCGTTGGCGTTGAAGAAGAAGAAGGAAGAGGAAGAAGAAGCTCAGCTATCTGCGAGCATCGCCAGTCGACCGCCTGCAGCTAAAGATGAGGCAACCACTTCGGTTTCAGATGTTCCTTCTGCAAAGCCCGAAGCATCTACATCTCAGGTAGTAGACGGTGAGGAGAGGGGGAGAAGAATAGATAAGGGTAAGGCGAAAGTACAAGTCGTGGGTTTCGATGGTTTGAATCAGGACGGCACGGAAGATGACGAGTTAGTGCTCAATTATGGCGTCATTATGAGGGTCTTAACCTTGTTTCATCCAGTGTCGTGCCAATGGACTGGCGAGCGATGAGCAGGTCACGGTCACGGATATCAATGGATTGGAGACCCCAAAGTCGCTCAAGATCGCGTCCTCCGCAGCCAACGACGAGCTTTGACCAACATGGCATTATGTCTGGACCATTTGATGGACGGTATCCTTTCCCAACTTCAGGGCACACTCAATCAATTACCTTTGAGAAATCTCCGGATAGACGAAGTAGACGTTTGTCGGATGATTCCGTGCTAAAGGGGCTCGCAGCCTCACCCAGCATACCCATACCTGGCTCATCTGCATTATCCGTGGACCGCCACGGTTCCCTATCCTCATCCGTACCTCTTCGTTCGGGACTTACAGCGGTCTATGAAGGGCATCCACACCACGAAGAGGTGATGTATGCAAGCCAATCTCAGCGGCATGCCCAAATCAGCAACTACACCCACGCTCTCTCAGCTCTTAACACTCCAGCCTTCCATCCATCCTCCCTGCCCTCCCTCGGTTTCCATGGCAAGTTTCCCTCGACCGATCACCAATCTCCACCCCAGCGCGCATTTCCAAGGCATGTTCGAAAAACAAGTTTTGATCATACTGTCCAAAGAGAAGGGATATTCACAGGCATAAGTGGTCGACATCAGGTAAATGGTAAACCCTTGTCTCCAGACAGCCTTGTCGGGCAGAAACGACGCGCGGATGCACCCCATGCTGAAAGCCTATTACGCGCCGATCCTTCCAATGTTGACGGAAACCTTCAACCACCTGACCCGGAACAGTTCACTGATGGTGCATTCCCTTCAACTGCCTTCAACTTTAGCTATCCATATGACCCTATGTTTGATCTGGGTTCGGGACCTTCCATGGCGCACAATGAGTTCTCACAAATGCTCCATGGAAGCGAGGATATCCGGCCTCTTGATATGCAGTACCACGATCAACTACACCATCCTCATTCCTCTACGACGTATTCCCCCACGGTTGGATCACCAGCCACCACTAACGATGGCCTGTCAGCAGCAGCTGCTGCTGCAGGTGCAGCGGTGGCAGAAGGCTACGCACACCTTAATTCTGCCAACTTCCCGGAGAACTATCACCACCATCTATTGAATCCGTTCTATGCCCTTGACCCCGGAGTGAGCCTCGCCCAAAATCCGTACACGCACGTAGATCCTACCCAGATTCTCCCTGTCGAAAGCGGTGATGGTCTGCTTCCAAGCTATCATGCGAGTCCATCGAGTGATGGCTGGGGTAATGGCGTCAATTCGAGTTCGACGGCCTCGCCAGAGCCGTATATCACATCAAATGCGTCGTCACCTCCCTCGGCGGAGGGAACGTCAAATGGCCAACACTCTCGGAATCCACTAGCTCGGAAATTCGCTTCGACTAAACGGGTAACGCAGGATGTCAAAAAGAAGTCGATACCTACCAACAATACTGGTCCTAGCGCCAAGGATCTGAGATCCTCGTCAAGTACACCTGATCTGAGTGCTGCGGACGGGAACAGCAGCCACCCACCCAAAAACGGGAGTGATGAAGGGGATCAGACGCCAACAGCGTGCACTAACTGTCATACAACCAACACCCCGCTGTGGAGACGTGATCCTGAAGGACAGCCGTTGTGTAAGCACGATTCGCCATCACCTGAAGATGTGATCTGATGGTTTTTTCTATTTAGGCAATGCCTGTGGATTGTTTTATGTGAGTAGTGATCATTTGGTTTTTGTGATGCAGTTGCCGGATGTGTGATTCTAGAAACTCCATGGTGTCGTCCGTCCACTGTCTCTAAAAACGGACGTCATCAAGAAGAGGTTTGTAGTCGACCCGTGTATGATATAGCCAAGGCTGACCCATATACCTGACAGAAATCGTGCTTCGGGGACACCAAACGGAACCGCTCGCAAAAGTGGTGCGGGGTTGCCGAAGCTTGCATCTTCTTCGACACGGCCCCGTGCGTCGACAACTAGCACTGTCCCTAGTGGATTTGGTACGTCTCGGGGGCCGCCCACAAATAGACCTGGGATGGGGGCATCGCCTGCAGGCACATTAGCGATGAAACGGCAACGCCGGACATCAACAGGAATGCCCCCCACTCCCACGACCCGAAGAACGAACGAGTCTGGTGCTTGAGTATCGCCTATAAGTGGCACGATGCTAGACTGTGATGTTTGATTCCGGTTCGGTCACACCATGTATATTTTCTTGCTGGATTGCAGGATGGGGAAGTAGAATTGCCATAGATTATTTCATTTTCATTGATCTCTTGCTCTCTGACGTACATGTATAAGTTTTCTTTTGCTATCTTGCACCATTGTATGTCGACCATAGTATATTTTTACTTCTGCGGAGAGGCGTTGGTAGTACTAGTATTTCGAGCATGTAGTATACCGCGGCTGTTGCTTGATACGGCGTTTGGCGTGGCACATTAGATTTGGGCTTGACACAATCCATCACAGTTTGCCTGGCTCAATTGGCTGTACTATCCAACTCTTTACATATCAGAAACCATTATAATAATATCTTCATCCTGGCATCATTCTTCAAATATGCAGCACCCCCACAGCGATCGCAGGGGCCGCCATCTGCGTTTCCGTCTGGCTTACAACCGGTAGCTTCGACCAACATTAAAGACAGCCGACGGGTTTCCCGTACCGAACTTGATTTTGAACAGGCTTTACGCGCAGGAGGAACAGTTGTACTCAGAGAAGGTGTAGACGTGAATTCCTTAGGCATATCAGACAGCCCAATACCATCTGGACACGAGTTTGCCTCGCCATCTCCATCTGGGAGAGAAAACAGAACTCCCCGCATAGCCCACCAGCCTCCAACTCCTCTTATTCTTCCTCCAACTCCCTCACCAATACCCGGCCCTTCGTCTGCAAAATACCCAGCAACCGCTTCATCAATTTCTTCCGCTGACGAAGTGTTCTATGACGCTGAAGATCCTGACATGCAAACTAAACGACGCTCCATGTATCGTTCCCCAGGTACGGCCAGTAGCCCTGACCTGGCAACTCTGGTCAGAAAGGCCAGAGAAAAAGGCGGGACTGTAGCTCCCCATCACCCCAAGAAAGAAAAACAGCCCGAGCCTCCCCCACCAGTGCCATCATCTATTCCCGCTAGTCTCCGTCCAGGCACGACGCGTCCCCGGTCTTCAACTTCCACTGGAATGGCACCTCCCACCTCTCCAAACGTTCAGGTCACACCTGCTCCACAGAAATCTGTCAGAGGTTCAAGTAGAAAAGACGTAGCAAGCCCAAGTGGTAATGAATGGGTAATGGCTAGTCCGAAAACTCGTAATGGCCCTGTAGAAGGCGGAGGTGATAAGGTATGCAACCAATCTCTAAACTATCGTAGCTGTAGACTCAGACGGACATCAAGCCTCTTCCCAAAAACTCTGTACGCGCCAAAACTAGCGCATTCCTTGGTAAAATGCTTGGTTCATCAGCCAGCCGCGATCGTTTGGTAAGTAATTCATATCTTTACCTTGCTAGCAACCTGATTAGCTCTTACCCCAGTGTGCCGATCCTTCATTACCTACTTCCCCTCGTGGAAGGCCATCGTTTGTGGATGCGTTTACGCCACCTGTCCCGCCTATACCAGATGAAGCTCGGCGCGCCCCACCCGCCAGCTCCTCAGTTGCAGATGTGTTCACCAGCCCACGTATAAACCCCAAGGAAAGCAAACCTCTCCCCCCTATCCGTGTCATGCAGAATGATCACGACAGTGATGACGACTTTGAAGAGCAATCTATTGTTATGGTCGATCGTTTTTCTCGCTCACTTGAAAGGTCTCCATCTCCAGATAATCAATCCCCCACTCGGTCATCAAGTGAAGAAGGTACCTTTGTAAGCCACATAAAGCGGAGGAGTGTCAGTGCAGGAGAAATTGGTAGTCACCAGACGTCGGGACCATCATCTCCAGCTCCACCCTCATTACCTCCCAAAGACACACGGCCAAGTGCCGAATCACAAACTTGGGAATCTTCTCTTCATGGTATACTTAGCGACTTTCAAGGTGTTCTTTCTCAGTTAGATCCTGACTCTGGGTCTTCATTTGATTTGCGAGACCCCTCCACACCTGCCAGGCGTGCTGCATATACTCGTGTAAGGACGAGTGATATCAAAACACCTCCCCAGGATGGAACTGCGGATGCCAAGTCCCCCGTATTACCCCCAGTCCCACCGTCTACCCCTATAGTCACATCGCCAACTGATTCTTCGTTGGATGCCATGGCAAGCCCTTCATCTCCTCTGGATTCTTTACATCCCGAACCTATTGTTCCCCCTCGCACCTCTTCCCTGACGACGACACCCATCCGTTCCCGTTCCGGCCCTGGCCCACTCGGTTCACCCAGAGTTGCAGCACTCAAACACGGATCGAGTCCTATGAGAGGGAGAGGGTATGGGAATCAACTGCACTCCTCGTACCGAGACACATCCCGATTACGGGTTCAGCATCGTTCAGCAGCTTGCAGCTCTGAGCCATCACTCATACCTAACGGCGATGGAGATCATTCACGTAAGTCGCACCTTTGGTATAAAGTATTTTGCTTGACTCAGTGGTTTATGGCCTTTAGCTCATGGCGCTGGTTCTCAGCAAGACCTTACAGTCAACGACTTAATTCTCAATCGGTACGCTTCTAATCCCTCTTTTTCCCGTTCGGAAGACACGCAGGATCCGGAGGAAAAGGGGAAAGAGCTCGCTTCCCGATGTTATGAAGAGGACGAAGAGTTTTTGGCGAAAGAAAAGATCGCTGAGTGGCTGGGAGGGCAGTGAGTACCGGCACTATATGTCTTGAACCTTTTATTCAGCATTGATTGCAGCGGTCAAATCAACAAAATAGCTCTACGATATTATATGGACTATTTTGATTTCTCAAATATGCGCCTAGATAATGCTTTCAGGTATGTTTCGCGTGGTCCGGTAGAGCAGGGCTGAGCGACTTCATGTAGAAATCTTTGTGCAAAACTTTATCTCAAGGCCGAAACGCAACAGGTGGACCGAATTCTTGAAGAATTTAGTAGACGCTTCTGGGAGTGCAATCCCGTTCGGTTGTATGGCAGCGCCAGTCAGTACACTTTCGGTTTCATTTCTGGCTTGACTGACGGGTAACGCAAGGTGTTGTTCATTCGGTTACCTATTCCCTCTTATTGCTCAACACTGATCTACACGTCGCCGACATTGCAAGTAGAATGTCCCGAAGTCAATTTGTTCGCAACACGATGACAGCCATAAACATGCAGCTGCATCCCAACATGTATGCTTCATCAACGGATCTGAACCATGATGACAATAGTAGCGGACCTGGAACTGGATCTGATGGGACCGAGACGATGTCGCTTGCGACGCGTTCCAAAAGAAGCGGGAGCATCACGAGCTGGAATAGCATATCCAAAGAAACATTCATGTCTTCTGCTGGTGTTTCTTCTGTTCAGCCTTCCCTCAATAGCAGTACCACCTCAGTCCAGCTGTCTACAGGCCAGGAATCCAAAAGCGGTTCAGGACCATCCTCAGTAGTATACGACAGAAGTTGGGAAATTGACATGGAAGGCCTTCTTAAGGTAAAGACAATCTTATAGTGTCCGTCTTACGCTAAATATCTTATTTACAGGATATGTATAATGCTGTTAAAAGTCAACAGATTCTTCAGCCTCTAAACACCCATTTTGCTCGTGCTTCAACATCGTCTCTCAGCCCTGGAGCGGCTCACAATATTATGGGACGTAATCGAAGCTATCATGGCCCACCAGATCGACTAACGACGCTCAAACGTGGTAGCATCAGGGGTATACAATCTATCCTTGGTACACCAGGATACAGTCCGTACAGCAGCTATGGTTCCAACGATGGCCGAGTTAGTCCATCTCCCAGTTTCGCTACATCTACACACGAAGTGAGCATCGCGATAGCGTTCAGTTCTCTCCCGAATTGCATGCTAACCGGATGATAGGGACTACATAGCGCGATGTCGAACTTTTTGTCCCCGGCCCTTGGATTCGCTTCCAATCTATCGCATACGATCATCCGCGAAACTCAAGAGGATGATGATCGCAGTTATCATAGCCATGAATCGGGTTCCACTACGATCAGTATAAGCGACGAGGAGCTTGCACTCCTTGGAGCTCCCTGGGCAAAAGAAGGCATGTTGTGTCGCAAACAATATTGGGAAACCGCTGGGAAACGTGCCAAGTCTAAGAATTGGTTGGACGTTTTTGTCGTCATACAGAGAGGCGAATTAAATATGTTCACATTTGGAGAACATGGGGGCGGTTCCTCCGCTGTCGTTGGTGGTGGCAACTGGCTGGTAAGTTTGTATTCCTCGAAGTGAATGTTTACCCATACCCCCGCAGGAAAATGCCCAATCTGTCGGCTTAGTGCAATTGGCACACTCATTGGCGCACGCTCTTCCTCCCCCAGGTTACAATAAACAACGACCCCATTGCATGGTACTAACACTATCCAATGGTGGCGTGTACTTTTTCCAGGCTGGCACGGAAGAACTCGTAAACGAATGGGTGTCTACTTGCAACTATTGGGCTGCCCGGACTAGCAAGGAACCCCTAGCTGGTGGGGTTTCAAACATGGAGTATGGTTGGAATCGAGTCGTGGATGCGATTGCCCATGGTCGCTCAGTGTCAGACAACGAAGCGATAAGGGACAACGATCGTGCGGACTCGATGAGCGTGCGTAGCGGACGTAGCAATCGAAGCAAGTTTGGTTGGCGAGAGGGAGTAGCAACCGTCCGTGCAACGCACTCACCGTGGACCGATAGAACGTTCATCAATGAGTGGAAGCCTCCATCTCCCCCATCGGTATCCAGTATTCACGACGAAGAAACACAGCTTGAGGCTCTTCAGAAGCACGTGAAAATGCTGAAAACAGATCTCAAGAACCACAATGCACTTCGGGAACCAATGACTGCTCTGGTAGGATCACCTTACATAGTTGCTTTGTGCACCTTTTGACGATAATATCTGTAGTATTCGCCTCGGTCACCCAATGGGGCTAAGGCGCAAAGCAACTGGGAGAAAAAATCTCAGTATCTGCTAACAGAGATCGTGAAGTACGACTCCTACATCGATTCTCTTGAGGCTGCTATGAATCTGAGGTTGAAGAAGAGAGGTGAAAAGGCTCTGGAACGAGCTTTGATAGTCCCTAGTCGTGACGATGAATCTCATGGTAATGGAAGATGGAAAGGCCACCCCGAACAGGAGACAATACCCGAAGGCGACGAACCATCAGTCAACCCCATTCCTGGCCCTTCACGACTGCATCGTAGGGAGATGGCAGAAGGGGGACAGTAGCTACTTTACATTGCACTAATTTTTTTGGCTTGTTTTCAACAAGACGCGCTTATGCTTCTCACTGCATGCGGATATTTATGACGATATCTTCTCTGATGTTTACGATTTCATCCATTGTACCTAATGACAAGATATGATATTGGGTATACCCTCTGAGATATATGATTGTCTTTAACACGGACCATACTGAGATAAATGCCAGGTTAGCTCAAGCATTAGCTCCAACCATGATAGCTCACCTTGGCAGCAGAGATGACTGCTTCTAATCCACTGGCAGATGCCTCTGGTTGCCATTGGGAACCTCCATTGTCGGGAGCGTACCAAACTGACCCTACATCATGGCTCGCATTCATTCCATAATCTATTCGACTTGAAGTGAGTCAAATAGCTGTTATTCGAGAGAAAATGCCTACGAATGACAGCGGAATATTGTGAGCCAAGGAATGAGCTGAACTTGCTGGTTCGCGATGCGTCGTTAGCCCAGTCGAGGTAATATTGCACATGCTTGGTCCAGATTCCTGAGGGAATAAGCATGCCTCTCAGATTGAGAAAAGACCCACAATACCTTTGAAAATTTGCTGTTGTAAAGGGAGGATGTTTGCTCAGCGCTCATGAGACTAACAAACGCAGGGGAACACACCTGGTCGTGATCGCAAGTTGCACCACCGGAGGAAGCGTCGTCGCATGACTCTTTCAGGATGTTGTTTTCTGTGAGTAAAGATATCGTTGCAGTTAAACTGGTTTCGGCATGGTCCAAGAGAGATGAGTTCCCAGTGGCGCTATAAAGTGCTCCCAGACCAGAGGCAACTACTGCCTTAATATTGGAAAAAATGGTTCGTCAGAATGCAATCATGTAGTTATTTGAATTCTCAAGCAGAAGCTTACTTGGTTGTAGGTCCATGCAGTCTAGAGATATAAATCAGCAAACAAAAGCGTACCAAGCGTGTGTTTTCTTACTTGATTGTTGTTAGCACAAGTGCTTGAATCCAAACCATCGTTGTACAATTTATTAGAACCTTGCATACCGGAAGCGCTCACTGGGGGGAAGCATCACGTATAAGATTGGCGGACCAGGACAAGAGAAAACTTACACCAAGCCCATTCCTGAAAGCAGATATGTAAATTATCTATAGATGCTCTAAATTGCACTAACCTTGTTGGCATTGTCAAGGTATGTCTGGTTACG
The DNA here is from genome assembly GCA_021014935.1 of Hygrophoropsis aurantiaca. Classification (NCBI taxonomy): domain Eukaryota; kingdom Fungi; phylum Basidiomycota; class Agaricomycetes; order Boletales; family Hygrophoropsidaceae; genus Hygrophoropsis; species Hygrophoropsis aurantiaca. The sequence continues at coordinate 87,228 of MU267618.1, forward strand.
GTTCCTCAGATAACCCGATGCCGATGTCAGAAGGAACAGTTCGTTTGTAATCGCGTTCTTGTATGTGTGAGCAGTGGACCACCAAACTAAAGGATTTATTGGTCCAGAATAACCCCCAAGATGATGTGTATCGCATACCTCCTCCTCCACATGTATTATCCCATTGTCCAGCGATGATATCATATACTTTCGCCGCACTCGACTGGTGGAAGAGGTGAGGCAATAAAACTATAAAGAAAAGCTCCAACTGACGAGATATGCACTGTTGTCCAAGCCTCTTGCTGCTTTGTAGTCTGCGATCTTCCACAGCGATAAAATGAGCCACTGTGTACGTGTATATGGGCAATTAGATGTTTGAAGTCGACGCAAGGATCAAATCTTAACCTGGGCATCATCATTGCTCCCACCAAGGAAACTTGACCAATCAGTGTTGCTGTTCAATGCAGCCTTTCCTATATATGAATTGTCGGCAACGGTTGAATAATCATCATTTCCAGCGGCGAGCATGAGGTTGTGCAAGTCCTCGAGCGTATTCTTGAGGAAATGGCTGAGTCAACACGGGCATCATGGAATGGTACCAAACGCACTGCATCAGTCCACAGCTCTCCATCGTTATATTGCCCAGAGCCTGTGTTGTAGTACTTCGACTGGAGTTCATTTGCTATTGTCTATGAGACGCGTGTGTTTAATGTGATATTAGTTTCTCGACACATGAGATACCAGCAACAAATATACCGAGGCATCGCTCAAAGTTGCTGAGCATTGACGACGGGAAAGCGTCGCATTGCAGAGCTGTAGATAACCAAGAACCAACACCACAAGAGGTTTCAGTGGAATCCAGGCCATGGCATGCAAGGTCGATGTTAGTCAAAGGATGTACTGGACGACTGCGGGAAGGGAAATGGGATGACCACTATTTTATATATATTACGGAAGGGTTTAGAGGGTGGCTCCAGGAGTCCGATATTCGCGGTTGGCATTAGGCTATGTGCAACAAGGCGCAACAGCCTCGGTATGAATTTGATCATATCATGTTCTACGTCAATGTGCTGGCAATGGTCACTGGTTCGCAAAGTAGTTGATAGATCATCAAAAAGTGTCCGCTTGGATATACGAACATATTCAGATAATCTGGGATGATGGTCACGGGTCTTCTTTTCAACACAACCGTGATCCAATCAACCCATTCAGACACTGCGTGTCTGGCCCCATCATATGGTTGCTACAGGATCGATACGTTGAGTCGTTAACCGGGGAAGAAGGTGAATCACCGCTCCGGGATTGAATGTGGAAGCAGTCAAAAGTCAAATCGTCTTACCCTGAACCAAATATCACTTGAGAATGATCACCAGGTACAGAGACCTTCGACTCTTGGGCGCTGACAGTCCTGAGAGACTTAGCACTGCTCGGAGATCCATCACGAATTGGTGAATCATCACCTGTCATGAGTTTACAAAAAGATAATTGACAATAAATGAATTTATTTCAAACATTTAATATGCACCTCGGGTATCTCTGTCTGTCAACCTTGTCATCCAGGAATCTACCACTGGGAGGAGAGCTACACTGTGGAATTCGATAGCGAGAAGTTGATTTCTATCAGATTTGCCATCACATGATGCCAATTTCGATTATCATAAACAGGCAAGAGCCTTGGAAATTAACAACAGCAAACAACCATTTGGGCGTTGCAACCTGATCAACGTTAACACCTTGGCACAGTGACACGGCTGTGAACTCGAGCAGGGGTCTAATTTGAATATCTTGAGAAACAGAACATGCGCGAAGTGACTTTCCGTCTATATACTTCAAACCTTCGCTCTGACGGATTCAGACTTGTATCGTGTTCCAACTGTTTTTGGTTTTCAGAACTCATACTTAGACGGCTCTAGGTACGATAACAGCGGCTTCTTCCATTTACTGCTCATATCCATAAATTAATTGATTTGGAATGGTCTCGTCTGACGATGAAAAGTTCAAGGATCAGGCGAATGGATTCAATGGAAGCAGCGAACTTGGACTCTTCGAGTGGTCGATGAAGATAAAGATGAATATTGTTGTGAGTCGCATGCTAAGTTTACGACTGTGACTGGGTTGTATCAAGTTAAAATTCTGCTGAGATCCCAAGTTTAGCTCAACACAAATGTTGCAGTTCGCCATTGTCCATTCCTCAAGCTGTATCTCGCAAAACCTGGCATCCAGACTAGTGTCAATCTAGGAATAGTGACCGCAGTATGATCATACTCAGAGCTAATAAACTTGACAGCATTTACTTAGCCTCGTCGTATCGACACTGGTAATTCATACTTCCGGCACGGTTGGAAAACATAGTATGTGTGTGTGTTAGAATCGAGCATTGGCCCCGGAGAATCCAAGTCTCCCACCCTCGAATGAATGTCACACAAGTCGAGCGCATCCCCGCGGTCTTTTATGAACCTTGTGCTTATTGTTCTTATCGCTGATAAATTTGGCATCCTCCGGTGGGCTCCCATGATGTTTCCGGGGTCGACCGCCGTGCAGACTTGGAGAGATACCACCCTGTTCAACTTGTGCGATAGCTATGTCACAGATTACTGAAGTTCAACACTATCATCATGGACGCTTTCGTGTCGCTGGAGGTATCTTACCTGATGCCATAACTGCCTATTGTACATATGGTAACCCCGCAAACCCCTGCATCGTCTTCCCCACTTGCTATGGAGGCAAGCTTGATAGTGAGTGAACCTACATATTCGTGAACCCTATCGGAGTGATGGATACTGGAACGAGACACTGGATTATTAGGCCAAACATACTTGGTTGGAGAAGACAAGGTCCGGTACTTGATTATATCTTGTCCTGCATATCCTTATCTGCTTTCGAAGGTTCTCGATCCAAGGAAATACTACGTTGTTACGTTCGCTTTATTCTCCAATGGCGAGGTAAGTCCTCGTAAGATACTATGTTTCTTAGTCTATACCTTAATCACGGGTGATTCTCACAGTCCTCCTCTCCGTCCAATACGGTGAAAGCGCTATCAGTTTCATCAACATTTAATGCTAAACGTATTTTGTATACATAGCCTGCACCTTATAACGGGCCATACTTCCCCGCGGTTGCATACGAGGACAACATGTGCGTAATGGTATTCAATTGAGGAGCATGTTGTATATTCAAATGTATCTCGCCCGGCTTCAGTCGCGCCCAGTATAATGTTTTGACCCAGAAGCTTGGGATCAAGAAAGTCTTTTGCGTAATAGGGTTTTCGATGGGTGGACAACAGGTGTTTCGTGTTGCAACGGTGGCATTTCAATGAAGACTGACATGTTTTGCAGGCTTATTACTGGCCGGTCATGTACCCCGACTTTGTTGAAAGGTGAGTCCTTCTAAATTTGTCACCAGAAGTGAGCATTGATAAAAATCCCAAGATATATTCCAGTCTGCGGCTCTGCTCGCACTAGTCCCCATAACAAGTGGTATTTACAACTGCCTTTTTTTTCCATTGTTACAACTAACAAGCCTTTGTAGTTTCCTTGAAGGTCCCAAGGCTGCCTTATCTGCATCCAAGGACTTCGAAGATGGGCACTACAAGGTGACGCCCCAACACGGTATCCGAGCTTTCGGTCGCGCATATAGCGCTTGGGCATACAGTCAAACTGTAGGTGTATGTCTTTTAAACGTATTCCTCAGATCTGAGCTCGCATACAGTGGTTCCGCGAAAAACGGTATTTATACTCTGGGGCGTAAGTGACGAATATCATACCATTTATCGACATATGCAACCACATCCCTCAGGTATTCGGACCTTAACGCCTTCCTTCGTGAAGATTGGGAAGCCGGCTTCCTTGATGGGTGGGATGCCAATGATTTGCTTACCCTTCTCAACACATGGCAAGTAGCCGATGTTTCCTCCATTCGCGATGGGGGCGACCTATCGAAGTGCTTGGGTGCGATCAAAGCCAGGGGCCTGGTTATGCCTTGCAAAACTGATCTCTACTTCGCCGTGAGAGCTGATCTATCCGGGGGGAGAAGAAGCGTGTTTCTGACCGATATTTTAGCCGGAAGATAGCGAGCTGGAAATGACATATTTGAAGAATGCGAGGTTGGTTGTTATAGATTCAATCTGGGGACACATGGGTAAGTTTCATTCCAAATATTTCTCGCATCCGGGATTGTATTTTTATTATTAACGTCTGTAATAGCTGGTGGCGGATCAAATGCTGAAGACGACAAGTTTCTTCAAGATGAGGTGAAGAAATTTCTGGAGGAGGCCTAAACTGTGCACTTCGGTTATCTCCGCACGTATTGAATGTATGGTATAACTCCAACAAAGTACATATTTGAACGTGTTTCGATCGCGGCTATCAAGATACTGTCGCGACTCGTGTACATTGTATTAGACGGGTTTATGGAATACACTATTGAACAACATGCGCCTCCTGCTCGAATCCTACTACCTATATTCCGATTCCCATTGTGACGCATAAACCATTTCCTTCTCGTATGACTCTAGAGTGATCACTGGAAAATTTGGCCCATAATTACACCCTCCACCTCTCGAATTATATAAGAGTTTCTACCCTTTTCTAGTTGAATCAGGGAAGTAAACCCGCAACCGCAGTTAAGCGCCAAGATACACTGGCAAGCCCACCCCCATCAACGATGTTTTGTGCCTCTGGTAGTTATTGTTTCTGTTCCCCACCCACTGTCATCGGTTCGTCTATGAGTGATGCCACTGTGAGGGTTTTTGTAGACGAGATGAAGCTTTCGGTCAGAAGCCTTACGCCCAAGTGGGGCGAACACTTCGATTTGGCAGGGAACGCCTCACGGAGCCGAGCAGGCCCTGAGTCTTGTTAGACTGCAAAGCAGCGATTTGAGCGCTGCGTTCAAGAAAAGTGCGTCCGAGTGCCGTTTATCTTCGTAAAACAAAAGCTCCTTGATATTACCGTCGGTAAGTTGGCAATACACGGGACATTCAACTCGCTAGGAGCCCCCAATGCCACTGCAGCGAGGGAGCTGACATTGTAAACGTCGGACGGTGGGGGAGCTGGGTCGGGATCCGAATCACCAGGGTACGTTTTGTTTATATATTGTTTGATAACATTGTCCGTGCCAATGTAGTAGATGTGGACCTTGGAGTATGGTTTTTCATCGACGAAGAAGGCAACAAGTGGGGTGTCACGTCTCGCCGAGAACACGGGATCTCCCCCGTTTCCTTTGTACCACACATTTCTGGCCGGATCCCACCCAAACTCATAGACTTTTAAATCATCCTGTTGGTGGAAGACCCTGATATGATGGCCTTGCGATAAAGGATATTCAGAGGATACTCAATATTCTAGAGAATATGCAACTTACCGCCTTGCCATGACACTGCTGCTATCTCGTTAGACATGGAGGATGTAGTGTGATGAGCGATATAATAGGAGGCAAAGGCGGATGTATAATGCTTGGGTGACACCTACAAGATATTTCTCCAGTTTTAAACGATGCTTTCGCATAGCCATAGCGGCGAATAAAATGACCGAATAGCAGGTGTATCAAAAGACCTGAAGTTGTTGATTTTCCGATTCTTCGGGTAGGTATGTTTTGCCTGACCGACTCGGGGAATGCCTTGGTGGGAAGAGATACAGTAGACAATGTGTAAAGTTGCGTAAATGCCTTCAACAAAATCAACATCTTTTGTGGAAGAACTCAACGAAACATAGCCATACCGGCAAATATTCGGATGGTCGAATGAAACCTTCTATCCTCCAGGTATGACTTTCGGTTTTCAAAGCTAAACCAGGCCTCTGTTGCAGTCACAGCCATGATAATGATGACCTACCACAGTAGTAACATTGGAAGACCTTGGTCATCAGCGACCCGACTTGAAATAGTACATGCAAAAGCTGTTTATGTAGATCAACGGTCTTTGATCATTATGATGGCATGGAGTGCCTTCCAGCGCAACAGCGAGCGCCAGTGCCTGGCGCTCGGTTCTTGATACATCCGCTGTTGTTCAAGGTCGCTGGCACCGGAAACAACCGATCAATAGGAAGGCACCAGGTAACAACGGGATATTCTTCGAATAGGTTGCATCTACGTTGCTGTCGGACTGGAAGTATCCCGGCGTGGTATGATTTGGAAGTGGGTATCGATAGGTACCGAAGAAGCGTTTGCAACGATGAAATGGCGCGCAATGTTTGTACAGTCGAGGGAACAAAACAAGTGTAATTGTGTTGGTAGACTAAAGGCATGTACACTTACTCACAATTCCTATGGTTTATCGTGCTTCTTTTCTCCACCGAAAACTATGCTTTAATCTGCATCATGATCAACAGGAAATAAGTTGGGCCCCGGTGGCAGTGCTCCTAAGTATGCTGAATGCGGCAGCGAAGGTTGTCACTGCCAGTGTAGTCCCAAGTACACTAACCTAGTAGTCACTAAGTCCTTGCTCCCCTGTGTTACATATCATCATATCGTTCACCAGCCAACTGATGATTCCAAAACCGTCCATGTGAAATGTATCCCACAGCCGCACCGTCCCACTTGTGCCTTGAAGAATGGTAGCGGTTATCGGTCCACCCCCGGGCGGATTGTTAAATAACTCTGTTACATTCCATGTTGACGTCTTTTTGAAATCTGCCACGAACATCTTTGTAACGAGTGACAGCGGCGCAGACAGCGGCGCAGACAGCAGCGCGCCAGCACCGGGCAAACGGCTGCAGACGGCAACGCACGGCAATAGCATTGGTTGGGAGGCGCAGTGCCCTTTGGCTAATGCCCGATATTGTGAACGATGTGATTCAGACACTGCCTAGTCTGGCGAGTGTCCTACTGCTCGACTCTGAACACTATGTGCTGGTAAGCAACAAATTCAATCAACAGGTGGATGCACTTATCATGCTTGACGGCGACAGATCACTTTCCAGCCAAGTCCAACCTATAGTATGCTCCAACCTATTCCCCCATCGCTGAGTGGTTTGTTTGGGGAGGATGGCAGTTGTCAGAATATCAATTCGCCTCAGCGCCTTTCCCTCAACATCAAGGGGGAACAGCTGAAATTGTTGTCTGTCTGTCCCTCGATGGACACCGGATGTTCAAGTGATTCCCGTTGTGAGTATAAAAGATATTGAACAGTGGACGGATTGTATCATCCCCAAGCATCCCTTCTCATTCTATAACTTCAAAGAAGTCAAAAATAACTGCCATGAATATTCTCGCCCCCATAGTCGTTTTATCAGTGGTGTTGGGTGTTTTTGCCACCCCTACTGTCCAGGAGCGTGCACCAATCAGGGAGGTATGTGATCACTGATTAGCCTAGTCCGCGCACCATTAATCACCTTTATTTTTTTTCAGTCTGGTGTAAGCTTACAATGTTCTGAAGTTATATGATGCGTGGACTCATGTTGGTTCTCAGCTGCCACCCCCGCCTTGTCTCGGACCCGACCACCTGATTTGTCCCCAGTAACTTCCGCAGGTTGTATCTCCGGTAAGTTCTGAATCTATGACGAGTGGTAAATTCTTGACCAGGAACCAATAGTGGTATCTACAAGATACTAGCATAGCTATTCAAGTTGGGTGTGGTGGGCTGGGTGCCTTCGTGTCGTTGAAGATAAACGGATAACAGTAAATAATGGTATTAATTCGAATATCATCACACTAGTAGAGCAGTTTTGTATGGGAAGACACACCTCGGAAAGAGATCTGAATCTGAATCTGAATTCCCTCCTGTATTCAGTCACGCTCGCGCTGTCCGCTGTGTCCACGTGATGTGACGGAACGCGTTTTGGAGTAACTGTGTGTTGACAAGGTCCAATCTTTTGTACCACTATGTCCAAACCTCTCATAAACGTCGCTCATCAGCCAGGACCTACCTGTATCGCTTTTTCGCGCGATGGAAAGCAAGTTGTTTGTTTTCGAAATCAAAGTCATGACTTACGCTGTACAGGTTGGCGTACACTGGAGGCTCAGATTCCCTGGTGCGCGTATGGCACACAGATGAGGGAACAGACCAGGAGCCAGATATTGCTACTGAAGCAAATGAGGGAGTGACGTCTATCTCCGTAGCGGTATGTGTCCAACTGTAGACCAAAAGTCAATGTGGAAGTCGTAATTGGATGTTCTATCACAGAATGACTACTGGTTGTCCGGAAGTGAAGACTCCGAAGTCCGTAGATATCAGACAGGAAAAAACGAGCTCGATGGTTTAGTTGCCAGTGCAGCAGGAGTCGCTGTGCGGAGTATAGCTGTTGATCCTCGTGGGCGTCGTGTCGCAGTTGCATCAGAGTGCGTCGACAATGTACTACACTTACAACTGTCCGTTAAACTTACTGGTCACCCAGCGAATTATCTGTCAAAATAGTGGATCTGGAAGAGATTACAAAGGTGACGATAGTGGGTGCACATAAGAAAGGCGTTAGAAAGGTTACATGGCACCCGTCCGGATCTCTGCTGGTATGTGCATTTTGAGGAATTCACGGACCTGACCTGACTCAGCGTCTCTGATGGTTCTGCAGACAACTAGCAGCTCCGACGGACTGATTACTGTGTGGGACGTAAGCGAGGATGAAGCCAAAATGGAGAAGACGATCGAGGGTGTCATCCCAATCGTTGCAGACACACAGTGCGTAATCCAAGGAAACCCTTGTTGGTCCTTCCCTAAATATACCGTCTTGTAGAGCTCCGGAATTCCTACACGACTGCTCAGCAGTATGGCACCCATCAGGACAATACTTTTTTGCTGCTTCGCGCACACACGGTAGTTGTATATCCTTCACGACAGTATCGTTTGATAATTACCCTTATTACAGAGGTCGTCTCAATATCGCGAGAAACGTGGAGCAAAACTTCAACTTACACTGGGGCTAATGCGACCGGTCCTACCACTGCTCTTTGTTTATCAGCAAATGGAGTCTATCTCGCCGCTGCTTACGGAGAGACCGTACTTGTGTGGAGCGTGCAGACTAGACGTATAATCTGGCAGTAAGTGTGCAATTTCAATTTCTGTATTCAATCATCGACTTTTGCCATCGCCTCTAGAAATCAGGGGACACCGAATGCTATCACGATACAAATCGCGTTCTCACCGACACAAAATCTCCTTGCTTGGACAGACACGGATGGTACGCTAATCAGGTGGCCTGAACCTATACCTGCCGGTTCTCCTGATCCTGTTCGCTCGACTGTTGGTATGGGAATGCAAGGTGTTCCGGTGAAACGGGGAGGCACGCCTAAATTATTCGAAGATGATGCCGACACACATCCTCGTATATCTGGAGCTGATGAAAATGAAGAATTCGGTGGTGATGATTGGATTATTGATGATCTAGGGGTAGGTATGGAAGATGGACTTGAGCCAAATGACGAGGGACCGAAGCGCATAGGAGGCGAATTTGTTAAAGAAATGGGTGAATTAACTTTCTATCTTTTGGTTCTTAGCTCGGAGGCTGACCCATATGTATCAGTGAGCATTACAAAAGCGCAAGCTGCGTTTCAGCCAGGATCAACACCAATGGAGAATAAAAGAAGATATCTTGGTTGGTTTTGCTTCCCGTCTGCTCTGGTCCCAAGCTAAAATATTTTTTATTTAGCGTACAATATGGTTGGCGTGATTGAAGTAACTGACCAGGATACTCACCATATTGTCAATGTCGAATTTCATGACCGCTCGACGCGAAAAGGGTATCATTTCACGGATCACTTCAAATATCACCTCGGATGTTTGGGTAGGTGGTAGACGTTCGTTACATATCCAAGCCTCACCGATCATTTTTAGGAGAGCGTGGTGCTGTCTTTGGGTGTCCTCCAGAACTGGAGCATCCAGCACAAGTCATGTATAAACCCTATGGCACTTGGGCTACCCAAGGAGATTGGACATACGTCCTATCCGCCGGACAACATGTGCTTGGGCTTGCGGCTGGTGGTGAGCGGCCTATGCGATCTTTACGCGACCCTTCGTCGTCCGGTGGGGATATTCACGGTCTTGGAAACGTTGTTGTTGCAACAAGCGCAGGAGATTTAACGTTCCTGAGCGGCTCGGGCATCGAACGTATCGTCCTTGGCCTCGAAGGCGAATACGTGACGATGGTAGCAGGAGAGGAGTATGTTCTTGTTGTTCATCGACCAGGGGCAACCACTATCGATGGTGAGTTGAATTTAAACCCGTAAGCAGTCATTCATCAACTCTAAGTTTTCTAGGATCTCAGAGTCTGGTGGCCACATTGATCTCATTCGAAGATTTCGAGGTGCTGCAAGAGAAACCTTTACCTATCCCCAAAGGTCATACTCTCAAATGGATTGGTATTACAAACGAAGGCGTAGGTTTCCGTATCACCGTATTTTCGCTTTCCTGACGTTGATCAATAGGCCCCTGCGATCTACGACTCCGCTGGATATGTACACATCATGATCAATTTTAGAAGACCGAACCGAGCGACATGGGCGCGGTTACTTGATACTAATGTATTAGAACGCAAGCAAGGCAAAGATGAGTCGTACTGGGCAGTGGGACTGTCGCAAGATGTCTTCATGTGTTTGATCCTGAAGGTGAGTAGATACGCCGAGTGTCACGGTGAAAAGAGGTGAACGGATTGGCAACCAGGGTCGACAAGAACATCCTGGGTTCCCTCGACCCCTTATTCAGGAACTGGGAGTACGAATGCCTTTCCGAAACAAAGAGCCTGCAGATGGACCTATTGAAGAACGGTTTGTGACGCGCTAATCCCACAATTGAATAGAAGTTTGATTGTTTGTTTCAGCACTGCCCGCGAACGGATACACATAAATCTAGCACGCGATGCCCTTGGTGACGAACTCACTTCGCCCGATCTTGATAAACGTGAAGTGGAACTTGACAAATCGTTACTAAAGTTGATTCAGACAGCATGTAAAGCTGATAAAGCCCCACGAGTGCTTGAATTGACCCGACGCCTGCATTTTACGCATTCCCTCACCGCAGCGAGCCAAGTCGCAGGGTTTTATCGTTTAATCGGGTTGCAGGAAAAGATTGATGCAATCAAAGAATGGAGGACAGAGAATCCCAGCCCGGCCGAAGAAGCTAAGGATAGGAGACGAAACTGGGGAGAAGAGGATGCACCAATGGCACGACCGAAACCTTTCCAGGATTTTGCTGCCCCGAAAAAGGTTGAAAGGCCAGGATTATCCCGATCCACTGGTTTTGTGGAACATACGGAGTTCACTGCATTAAATGCTGAAGTGAGAGCAATCAGAACAAAAGCAGTCGAGAGAAGTGCCTCGCGCTCAACGTCTCCTGATGGGAAGCGTAAACGAGATGAAGCGGATGACTTCACATCCAATGGTTTCGATGGTGATGCCAAAAGACGGGCTATTGGCGAGACCAATGCGGCCACACCGTCCGTTCAAACAAGTAAATCCTTCACTCTTTTTTTAAGGATGATAATTGATGTGACCTCAGGAGATAATCCATTTGCTCGGAAGTCAGGTCAGGAACAAAAACGAAATCCTTTCGCGCGGAAAATCGAAGTCAACAAACCTATCCAAAAAAGTGAAAGTTTCTTCAATAGAGTGGAAGCTGCTGAGTTGGACAAGGGTAAACGTGAGTATTAATCGCTTGTTTAGAGGTATAGGCTACTCGAGGCTGAAAATGCTCTGCTGCAAGGTCCAGGCCATGGGAAGGTCAAAGAAAAGGAAAAGAAAGAAACCGGCAAACAGACGACCCTGTTTGGTTTGGCCCGTCCTTCAAATGACAAAAAGGCTCGGAACAAGAAGCTAAACCAACAAGGAATAGACGAAACTTCAGTATCTGAGAGGCAGTCCAATGATATCGACATGGCTGAATCACTGCCACAGCCATCGGAGGACGCGACATTGGTTGAGACTCAAGAGTTATCGAGCACTCAGGTCGAATATCCAAATGATGAGGACGAGCCGATAGAATGGCCGGCGTCACCTCAGGCCGCGACAATAGAGGAAGATGCAGAATAATTTCTTTTTGTGGTTTACTGATGACTACTGGACTTTAGGACCTTCAACAGCATTGTACTGATACTACGCAACCATTGCTAATCCATTTATATCATCACTTTGCCGTCGAATATCTAGGGAGTGGAGACCCGATAGGAGGTATAAATATGATTTCCTTTCGCGTTTGGGACACATGACGCGAATTCCGTTTGAACCATTCTGCCGAACACAATATAACTCATCCCTTCCCAAGTTATAGGATGTGAAAATCGACTAGCACTATTACCATCATGTCGACCATACAGAAGGGAATGCCTTATGGTATGTCTATCGATAATGGGCATTTATTGCGTGACTGAAGGCTGGGATATCTAGTCCGCCTAGGTAGCTCTGGCCTTAAAGTTTCGAAGATTATCTTGGGAACAATGCAATACGGTATGACCTTCTCTTGCTAATCGAGCAAATTCTCGACAATCTATATCTGATATTCTCGCGTGATATAAGGGACCAGTGAATGGCAAGACTGGGTCCTTGGTGAAGAGGAGGCAATTATTCATATCAAGGCAGCGTGAGTTACAAAAATTCGAAAAATTGACCTCTTGCCTCAAGTTGAATCATTAGGTATGATGCGGGTATCAACACCTTTGACACTGCAGATGTATGGGTTTGTCCTCACCTGCCTCAGAACCGAATTGAGCACACAAACAGATGTACTCGAACGGGCTCTCCGAAGTTATCCTTGGTAATGCCATTAAGAAGCTTGATCTCCCCCGCGATGAGATCGTTGTTATGACCAAGGTAATGATCAAGTCTGCGTTCGACCTGCTTCGCGAATGGTGCTGAGGGTCGCATTAAAGCTCTACAATGTTGTTGGGAGATCCCCGAGTGATAAGATCTTCAAGTCTACCTTGAACCCTGATGAGATCGGGTACGTGAATCAGAGAGGGCTGAGCAGAAAGGTATCGTATTTTCTCGTGGTTTGTACTGCAGGTTCTTGATATATGGGTGCCCCAGCATATCTTCCAGTCTATTAGGCATAGTTTGGAGCGTCTCCAGCTTGACTATGTTGACGTCTTGCAATGTGCGGCTTTCTGATCCGACTTGGACGCTTTCTTTTCCGAGTCTAATGATACGTAACTCGCTTCTTTAGGCCATCGTTTCGACAATGACACGCCGATCGCAGAGACAGTGAGTGGGCTGTGCATAGTTTTCTGGCTCCTATTCACCTAAGATTATATAGATGCAAGCTTTGCACGATGTGGTCCAAGCTGGATACGTGAGATACATTGGAATGTCGTCGTGTTGGGCGTACCAGTGTGGGTGTGCTTCTTGACATTTTGCCGTGCAACTTCTGAAGTGTTATCCGCAGTCCATGCTATGCAGAGTAGCATTTTCCAGTTCTGTGGGGGTGGTGTAAGAGCTAATTCGTCACTATAGATTATGCAATCCAGAACCACCTCACGCCATTCATTTCCATGCAAAATCATCACAGTTTGATTTATCGGGAGGAAGAGCGAGAGATGTTCCCTACCCTTAAAGTGAGTAACTATTTTTACCTATGTGCATGTTACCTCATCGCGGATAGCTCTTTGGTGTGGGCTCCATTCCCTGGAGTCCTCTCGCGCGTGGATTACTCACTCGCCCACTTGGTGAACAGACCATCCGGGGAAAAACCGACTTGTCAGGAATAATTTACTATCCCTCAGGCTTGTCACTTACTTTTTATCTTTTAGGACAATTAACGCCTATGTACAACACGAATCGGATAAGACCATAGTTGCTCGGTAAGTGAAGCACATGATTCACAATTAAGTCTTCTCATGAACATCAATCAGGCTAGAAGAAGTTGCGAAGCAGAAGGGCGCCACTATGGCGCAAATTGCTCTTGCATGGTCGATGGCTAAAGATGGTGAGTGGGCCGTGCGGCATAGCCTATACAATGATTAGCGTGGGTTGAGGATTTATCGAACAGGTGTGACCGCTCCCATAGTTGGGACAACATCTCTCGAAAACCTGAAGGACTTACTTGGTGGGCAAAAAATTCATTCATTAAAATTGCACCATGCTTATCGATTAATAGGTGCTATTCATATAAAACTTTCTGGCGAAGAGATCAAATATTTGGAGGAGCCATACCAACCGAAGGCTGTGATTGGACACCGTTGACGAAAGCATGGCGAAACAGAACTTGATATTGCGCAGTCGTGTACGAGTACAAGTAAATCCGAGTTAAGGGCCATGTTATCCCCGAGAACGATTGATGTGTTGTCATTGCTGATAATAAATGGCCGATCTTCGTGGTTGTCTACAAAAAGCGAATATATATACCGCGGCAAGTGAGAGATCAATGCATCTCTAAATTTTATCACGCGGGACGGGGACCTCACCGCCGACATCGATGTCTTAAGTTGCACGCGCCTCGAAGTTCTAACTACGGAAAATGAAATTGTCTAGGGATGGGAAAGGAGTTCGTGCGAAATGAGCGCTGAGATGGATGAAAATCTGATGGCGATTTCAGCGCTGGTGAGTTCTGAACTTCTATTTCGACGACAGCAAAATCGTTAGTTGAGGTGTGATAAATTCCTGCGCTAGGAAATTATCTATGGGAGGTGATGGGAGGGCTAGCTATTTAAAGATCTGGGAGATGTTGGGACAAACCCCGGGCCTGAGGGGGCCGAAAATGCCATTAGATATGTTCGAGTGATTGGGGGAACGTTGGTTAGAGAAGTTGATCCGTGTTGCAGAGCGATCGATCGCCCGAAATAAAGGTACGAATAGGAGCAATATGCGTTGTCCTTCCAAATTTTCAATCCAGGAGTTATTGAAACTCAACCGACAGTGATGTACATCGTGACTTGTTCTCATAAGATTCTCGCAAATCAATCCGTAGATATTACAAACTTAGCAATCGGATGCACATGCCATGGCCTATAGATGAGAATTCGTGGTATCAATTCTGGACCTGAAGGACTTCAAGCCTCCTCCAAAAATTTCTTGACTTCAGCTTGGAGGAAGATTGCATCCTCTGGATTCGCACCGCCTGCAGCTGATACGCCACTAAGAACACAAGATAATTTAACAAGGTGAAGTGCATGACCAACCTTCATGTCCCCAAATGGAGTTTATCACGACAATTCTTGCGTTTTTCAAATAAGTCATTTCCAACTCGCTATCCTGGAGCTGGGAAGAGTGTGGGTTAGCAAGCAGCCACGATCTTTGTCCGATAGAAAAAAAAAGTCCTACAGGGAAGTAGAGATCGGTGTTACATGGCATGACCAAACCCTTGGCTTTGATTGCTCCCAAGCACTTGGGAAGATCGCCCCCATCGCGAATAGCTGAAACATCTCCCTTCTGCCATGTGCGGAGGAGCGTAAGGTAATCGTTAGCATCTAGACCGTTGACGAATGCCTCTTCCCACTCTCCGCGCAGGAAATCATCGAGGTCGGAATATCTTGAGGAAACAAATATTATTGTTAGTCAATCATGTAGCAGCTGTTACTCACGTGCCAGAACACAAATACTCCTTCTCACGAAACCACTAAGTGAAGGGTAAAAGATAAATATATGTGGCTATCGGACCGACATAGAGCTTACCAGTTGGCTGTAGGCCCAAGCACAGTAGGCGCGACCAAATGCTCGAAGGCCACGGTGAGGAGGATTCTTGTAATGGCCGTCCTCGAAATCCTTGGATGATGTTAGTGCCGCCTTGGGTCCTTCAAGGAAGCTATGAGCCGTGTTCAGCACAGTGTTACTGAGAAATCATGAATCTAGTGACCATATATTGTGAGGGCTAGTGCGAGCAGACCCGCAAATTGGGATATATCTTGGATTGGCTATGAGGCACAATTCTTGATGGTGGTTTTTATGTACTCACTTTTCGACGTAATCGGGATACACGACGGGCCAATAATATGCCTACAAATTCGAGTTGAGCTGCAATGGGAGAAAGAACAGGGATAAGCAGACCTGTTGGCCTCCCATGGAGAATCCTATAACACAAAATACTTTTTTAATCCCAAGCTTCTTGGTCAAAACAGTGTACTGAGCACGGCTATCTTCAGGCATCGGAACAACGTCTAACAAAATCATTGACTGTAACCACGCACATATTGTCCTCATATGACACCTCAGGAAAGTATGGGCCGTTGTAGGGCACGGGCTATGGGCGTATAACTTAAGTTCGATTTTATGAATGCAAAGATCAGCTCTTACTGTGTTGGATGGAGAAGAAGACTATAATAATATCCATCACGACGATCAGCGTCTAGATAATTGCTATTATCAATTAAGATAACCCACCTCGCCATTAGAGAACAAAGCGAAGGTCACAACAAAGTATTTCCTCGGATCGAGAACCTATTCGAAGGGGATTGATCCAAAAACGACAAGCCGTGGTGAAGCGTGATACCTTGTCCTCTCCAACTAAATAAGTCTGACCTAGTAGCAGGGAGTTCCGGTCAAACCCAGGTGCTTCCGACAAGTTATAGGACGCTCACTATCAAGCTTGGCTCCGTAGCATGTGGGAAAGACTATGCAGGGCTTGGAGGGATCGCCGTAGGTGCGATAGGCAGTTATAGCGTCAGGTAATATACCACCTGTGACACGGAAACGACCATGGTGGTAGTACTGGTTTTCGGTGGATTGGGACATGATTCTTGGACAAGATGGGCATACTGCACCGCTGTTTATGAAGCATTTAAGTCAGACCGTAAAGGTACATACTTGGACTATCTCTCAGGAGGTCAAGTCAGCTGTCGGGCCAGTTTCAGTCTGACCCTGCAGCCGTTGAATCAGTTGTCAATTCAACCATCGCTTCGATCATGAGAGAGTGCCAAATTTAACAGGAACTGGTCGATGAACGAGGAAATATTTCGAACCTGAGAACACGAGATGCTCGTTGCACATGTGTGACTTTCGGTCCCTACTGCGGGCACTCAAAAGCGCTGTATGTTAGGGCCCCGATTCGGAAGGAGTCTTCACGGTCGAAGACGCCTTAAGGGGGTCGAGAGTGGAATAGAGGACAGACGTGTGACTTCTTCGTGCTTTTATAAATTCAATTATAGATTCAAATTTGAATAAGCAGACGCGTTGAGATCACGTTACATTATTAATAAAAAGCAGTGGCTATAGAACTGTAATGTTTACAGATTAAGGTTTCGGCAAGTTCCCGGTCATACCACAATCATACTGTGAAATCCACTCACCGATCTCGTCGACATCAAGAATGGGCTGTAAGTTTTGTGATTGTGCTGGGAAAATGCTCAATATTAATGTTATTGCGCTTTCCAAGCCAACAAACCTCGCGGTCTTCAAGCAGCACGCAAGCTCCGCAATGACCGTCGCATAAACCGCTGGGTCTGTCCTTAGGATCATGTTACACTCCATATCTGAGATATGTTTGTTTTGGTTAGGCGGACAAATCATACAAGAAACGAGCCCTCGGAAACATCTATAAAACCTCCCCAACTGGAGGATCATCGCACGCAAAGGGCATTGTCTTGGAGAAAGTCGGTGTTGAAGCCAAGCAACCCAACTCTGCTATTCGTAAATGTGTCCGTGTACAATTAATCAAGAACGGTAAAAAGGTCACCGCCTTTGTGCCCGTACGTCTCTATCTTAGCAGACACGGGAGAACCCTCAAACTGATTATGTTATGATAGAATGATGGTTGCTTGAACTTTGTCGACGAGAACGATGAAGTCCTTATTTCTGGCTTCGGTCGTAGTGGTAAGGCCAAGGGTGATATTCCTGGTGTGCGATTCAAGGTGGTAAAAGTTTCTGGGGTTGGACTCCTCGCTCTGTGGAAAGAGAAAAAGGTTAGTCATATTGCATATTTTGTATCCTTGACTCTAATGCCACTACTATCAGGAAAAGCCACGATCATAAACAACTCACCACTTCATATAGGTTTTATGTTCCTGTCATTTTATGATCGTGCTTGTAATTCCCACAAACACGCCCTCCTACCAATGAAAATACTACTATAAACATGACGTGCATTTGCAGTTCGCGGATCCCGATACCACCACGTACGCTGGTTGAGACCCATGTTTCTCTCTTTTATCATGGCTTGTTACTTGGGCTGATCACTTATGAATACCCCGGCTGTCGACGTTATCTGCCAACGATGCGCAGACCCATCAGCGCCAACGTCAACGTAACTACCCACCGATTCCGTTAGAATGCGTATGTGATCATATAAGCAAATAGTTGTAAAATCAAGAAAGATTAGATGAGGTGGTATATAGACTAATAGATACAAAAATCATCCTTGAGATCCTCCGTTGATGGTCACATAAAAGTGGTCAGGGTATTGACCAATCATTATAGTCGTGGCAATGAGAGATCATCGAAACTGTCCCGTATATGAGAGTGGTTGAGCTTGGTCGAACTCGCCGTTATTGCGGCGTGACGGAAGAGCCATTCGAGAGGTATTTGGCCTAATTCCTGAATGGTGGGCGCTATCGGCTTGTGAGCGACCGTGCGTATGTTGCCAATCAGCACCCTCCCAACCAAAACTGATACAACAGAGGTCAGTTCGCGTTCTCGGCATATGGCAGTAAAAACTTACCTGGACCCAGGACCTGTGCGCGGCTGGTATGCCCTGTCATTTAATCGAGTCCCGTTGAGGGGAGCAGCCATCTCATAAGGCATACGTGCACTCAGATCGATCTCCTGCGGTCTCGTCAAAGCAGGTTCTCGACGAGGTAAAGATGGTTCAGAACCACTTGACCCGGATTTGAAACTGGAGATGGACGTCCGCCGCATATTGTATTCGCTCGATGGCCCAGAGAATTGCGCCTGCGAGTATTCTCGCCGCAATGGAGGTTGGAATGTGGGTGCGATATGCGTCGGCGAAAAGTATGGTTGAGATTGAGCCTGAGATTGTGTGCCCCAAGCCATCGGTGCGGCAGTAGTTGTGGGTGGCGAGGGCCAAAAGGGGAGAGAGCCAGGGACAGGATGTTTCGTAACATGAGGGAAGTCGAAAAACTGTGGACTCTGGGTAGATGGTTCGACAGGTGGCTGATATGGGTAAGTCGTGATGGGTGGTGGCGGAGCGCGGTAATCGGGTGGGGGTGCAGCTCGATATTCTGGGGGAGGAGCACGGTATTCCGGAGGAGCGTCATAGCTACGCTCGTAATTATTCGCAAGATGAGCGATATGTTCATCTTCGCGGGCTGAATAGGCTGAATCTTTGGAGCTGTAAGGCATCGATGTACTCAAGTTCTTGCTGGAGGCGGAACAACATCAATCGAATCGCCCGTGAAATGATGTTATCACAGACTCACAGATACATTTCTGCATTTCTCCAGCGAGGCTTTGCTTGCTCGAGCACATTTGTGAACACAGAGACGTCTTCGAGAAGCTCTGCCATCGCCATTGCCAATGGGGGTTTAACATCCTCGAGTGGACCGGACTGAAGGTAGTTGCGCTCTTGCCATTTCAAATCCCAAAAATTCATGAGAAGAATTGCAGCACACATGTGCGATGCACAAATGAGATTAGGGGTATTCGATAGGCCGCGCTGTATCTGTGTTCGGAGTATGCGAGCGCAACACTTTCCAGCGTTGACGCATATTGCAATACATGGTACGGGCATGTTGGAATGTGGAGGCCTATTGGCCAGTGAGCGAAGGGAAACAGGGAGGAAGGGGCGGTAAACGATAATCTGAATGAGATAGTACGTTGTGTATAACGTAGCTGCTTGATTCGCGAAGAGGGGATCTTGAAAGTCATTCGTCCATTGCACTAAATCAATGTCAGTTTATGGAGAAGTAGATTCTTATCACGAAAATAAACGCACGATGGGAGGGGATCGAGTCCACCCATTCTGTCATTGCGTTGTTGAGTTGGGTTAGCACTTCCTGCCACCGCGGCCGCGCGGCGCTAACAAGGAGCTTTGACCGATCAAGGACATACTATTATGTCAAGGGTCGCTTTAGATATCATGATTACGAAAAAAACGGAAGCACTCACAATGGTCCTCAAGGCATAAGCTACTATCTTGGTCAATTTCAGGTACGAATTGAATGCGGCTATCTTTGACGGTATGCCTTCAGGCTGTTGAAAGGCCAGCTCTGGGTCCTCAGGTTCCCAGTATTCATCGTCGACTTCCAATGGAAGTTCCACGTCAAAACTGAGCATGCAGTCAGCCCATGATTTCTGCAAAACAACGCGTAGAGGTTGAAGCGTACTCACTCTTCTTCACCAGCACAGCATGGACGGCCCAGGGCGGCACTCCCTATTCTGTCGTACAAAACAAGCATCCAAAAAGCCCGTTTCCAAAGTTCTTCCTCAACGCTCGGTTTGTTGCCATACACCTTTTTACGATGTGCGCCGACATCCTGGGCTTTCCGAAGACCGATGCTAATGAATAGCCAACCCACGGGATGGAATGCGGTGCCGCGAAGGAACATTCCCAGGAGCTGTGATAGATTTCAACATAAGAAGCTGCCATGAGGTATATGTCATAAGAAAGCGCTCCCACCGTCATAGTTTGCACTTCGAATAGCCCAGGAGGGTGAAAAAGGCTGCGTGAGTCCCGATGGACATCTTGAAAATAAATTAGTAAACTAAGTTCGCAAAAGGATGTCTGACCTTACCAACGGCGGTGTTGAAGTACTTCCATCCTGCTCGTTGCCACTTTGTGTCGTCACTAGGTCTCTCAGCCTCTGGTACATCGTATTGACCATCGTCCAAAACGCGAGGGTCATCACTCCATCGGCTAGCCACGGCAAATAGCGATAAACACAGACACGCAAACCAAGGATCCTGGTCTTGAAGCCCCTCGTGCCATTGCCGTTCAAATGTTGGCTGATGAAAAAGCGGATACAGTGGGTTGATATGTAGGAAAAAAAGCTCAATCAGATTGAGGGCTAAATCGGGCGGAGGAAGTTCCGATATCAATGATTGGCAAAGACTCGCGAGTCGATCTTGGAAACCCTCAAATGCGAGCTCCCACTGTACGAGGGACGATATCGACATTTGGAGATAGGGATATAACGGCGATGGTCAGAGGGTGGGGAACATACAGCATCGGAGGACTTACAGAGGGAGTAGCCCAGAATTCCGGTCGCCTCGTCGGAGCAAAGTCCACGGGACTGGCCGACTGCTGATAATGAGAGTTACCCGTACCGGAATCTAAGTCAGACGGATACATGCCGAGGTTCACCATATGTTCTTCCCGTAGTTTGCGGGTGGGCTCGATGAGTTTGAAGCAGCTGCTCTTGCCATGAAAGCGAACTTGGCTATCAATGATTGTGTTATTCTCCGCTGTGGGTTCGAGGCCACGAATGGTGAGCCGTTTCATGCCCCGCGAGAGACTTAATTCCCCAACTTCCTCGCTCTCGGATGATGAGAAATAATCCGAGGAATCGCTGTCACTGCGCGGCGTTCCACGACTCCGACTACTAATGCGAGATGACGGTATGATGGCGCTTGATACGGCAACTTGAGGCAGGGCGTTGCTACGCAAGGATGCGGGCGACCCTTTCATCTTGGAAGGAGCAGACGGGGAAGAGGACTTTTCGTGAGGCGATGGATGCCTAGGAGGCTCTGATTCTGTTTTCCAGGAGTCCCGGATAACCGGGGGGCCGAGCTCGTTAGAAAAGTCAGCCTCGGGGCGAAGCTGTAACAGAACATTAGTCAGCGAATTGACACCGTTGCATTCCTTGCAAGTATTGCGCAGTACTGAGAGTTGTAAATGACCGAGCATCAAAACTGACAAAAATTCCGGGCAATGGAGTCAAATGGAGTTTGAGGGCCTTGAGCGCTTGGACACCCATTTACTCCGGGGACATGACTGATGATGACAGATGAGCGAAAAGTGGGCTGACCCTTTTCAAAAGCGAATCCATTTTTTCTAGCCTATCTTCTAGTCCAGTGATGTATCTGTATACAGGGGATACCTCAGCTCATTGTGGATTAGTCATACGCAGGGAGGAGACTGACGCCTTGGGTGGTCCTCGAGGCTTGGATGCCTCGCTGCATAGAACGAGATGATAGCTGTTAGTGAAGTTGTCGGGAAAGACAGCGTCAAGACATACACATATGAACATGTTTTGCGATTCTGGATGCAATTCGTGCATATGTTGTTGGGCATATGAGGGCCGTCGCACTTGGTTTTCCTACGTCGACAAGCATCACACGCACGCTCTATCTTACGCTTCTTGTATGCTACCGGATCATCGAAGCCAAGTTCGGGTTCATGCAAGGTGACCATGGACGAGCTCGCCATGGGTTGGGATGCAGAAGCGTAAGCATCGGTAATTTCAATGATATTCGAAGGGTAGCCATTCGATGGGTAGTAAGAACGGCTTGTTTGCATCAAGGAGTCGGGATAATAAGAATGAGTGGCCGTAGGATGAGGAGAAGAAGATCGCAGATGCGGTTGTGCCAGAGATAGTATTTCGAGTGTGCTAAATAAATCTGTCGGAAGGTGGCGCTTAGGGCTAGCTGCCCTGAATTTCTGTGTGTGCTTCTAAAAGACCCCACAGCTTCGAAAAGCAGGGCTGAAGATTGGCTGGTGGGAGTAAAGGTTCAAGGTAGAATACAACTGTATAAAAAGGAGGCAATTCAGCTGCAAACCAAATGTTCAATAAGCGAAACTGTCAAAACCAGCATGCACGATCATTCACAGCTGTCACCCGACCGCTCTCGATTAAATATCTTTGGCTACAAAAGTCACCCCTGCTCACGTGCAATATAATGTCAGCGGACTTTCAATTCCTACAAACTCTCGGTGCCGAGTCGAGATGCCGGGCGTTACCCGTAGCGCTGCAACACACAATTCCCTCACCTGTTGTAATGGAAGGCAGCGACCACAACGCTGGGCAATAGTTGATTAGCGTCTGTTCTTGCTTATATGCTGTGTGACTGTTCCTGATAAACAATTGATAATTATAGTCATATTTGTGGCTCACCTTGAGAGTATCTGTGCATGTATATCCACCTTTTACCAAGCCACGATGCGTTAAAAATAGACTCCAACCGAGGAATACAAACAAGCCCACCATCTGACCAAGACTTACTGATCAACCCCTCACAATACCGCTTTATTTTTGACTCGAGGAGGAAGATATGCCCAAATATGCATTTGGTTATTCATCCATTGCTTCGCGTCTGGGTGTCTCCGGACGGGTATGCGGCACTTTTGCTGGCGGTAAAAAACGCACAATCCGACTAACGAGAACACCGGTGGGTTTGGAATATTGTGTTGCGACCGTGTATAGCCGTGTATATGCTATGAAGGCCCTTTCTGCCGATGCCGACACAGTAGTAAAAGCAGGTTGCCACGGAGTTCCGAAATTGCCAAATCGGGTATTCGAACCCGCGATTGTCGATCAACTTGACCGGCGGGAAGAGTCGGCACTGGCAGGCACACCCCACAACGGAATTTCCTCACTCGCACTAAACCACCATCACATCTGACAAGACTCTACACCTTTACTCAGATTTGTACCGCCAAGCCCAATAAGTTTGCCACCTGATCAGACAGCACTCGCTCTGACCAATATTTCGGTGAGCAACGATACCCATCTTCCCGTCTTGAGACTTTCTTACCCAGCTTTTCGGTGTGCTGATAAAGAGTTGGTTTATTCTTGCACAAGGAGCCACGGACCATTTTTCGTATGTTACCCCGCATCCCCTTACGCTCAGCGCTTCGGCTCGTCCCGTGGCCTACAGCACAGGCAAAGTCCCGACTCCTCCCTCATGTGCGTCGGATGGCGGGCTCCACCCTGAACCGACCTGCACCCCCACCATTACCACGGGAATTACAACGCGAATTCGAGAATCTCCAGCGTGCCGCTCAAATGCCATTGTCTTCACCTACACAGTCTCGTGGGGAGGCGGAAGCTGACCTTGCATTGCATCCCGACGCACGAAAGCCCCTTGTTCCCGAATTCGAGGGTGACGTCAATCCGCGGACCGGCGAACAAGGAGGTCCAAAGAGGGAGCCAGTTGGAAAATGGAGCGAGGATGGCGGGGATTGGAGTTTTAAGGGACGAGTGTCTGACTTTTAGTTCGGCGATCACCACTGGCACCAATCTTGCAAAGATGAGTGATCGCTTGATCATCTGCTGCATTTGTGCCTTGTAGATATTCTTATCATAGCATTCAGTTGGAGAACACTCCGGATTCGTATCACATCAGAATGGGCTTCGCAGCATGCTTCTCTAAGCCAATCCACTCCAACCACGCACTGGGTGCCTGGGTGCAATGGATAGTGGCCCTACAAACTGGCCAATGGCACATAACTGCGTGTATCGGACACGGCGTACCCACTCGAGAGCCAAGACATACGCGGAGTGTTTACAAAATGTGGTAGATGCATTTCTACAAAAATATTATAAGACAGTATAGACATTTTTACCGCTCGAGAGCGGGGCGCTCATGGTCCTAGTTTCACCGTCTGATACCACGTGCTTGAGGAACACCGCGACCACGGCGGGCTAGAACATAACATGGTTAGTAAAAATACATTCCAGTACACTGTGGAATCAGATATACCGTTGGCTACGTGCAGATAAACGGAACGTAGTGAGTAATAAGAAAGATGCAATATTAAGCCGGTAAATACCTCGCATGATAGTCGCCCGTCCACGCGCTGTACCAATACCACGTCCACGCATAGCATTCGGTCCTACACGTTTGAACCTGTCCTGGGTGTCAGTTTCCATTAGATCAGGGGGATGGTAAACGTACATTGGGGCATTCTGCAGCATGTCTGGTACGATAAAAAATCTGATCATACTTCCCCTGATGTAAACCTGATCTAATTGAGAAACACGTCCATCCCGACCGGTAACAGTGATTTCTTTTAAAGAAATATTCAAGTTATCCTCGGCTATGATGGCGATAATGCAAGCATTCGTGGATCAAAGCGAATCAGCCACATTCATAACGACAACAGCAGAGATCTCATACCTTCAGCAAGTTTACCGCGATATAGCTGGCCAGTTTTGAGCTCGACGGTGATGATGTGTCCAAGCGATTCATGGAGGAGTTTTACGGGAACTCCGAGTCCTGCGGTGGTCATTGTTGTTGTTTTGGTGCAAGGATGAAGGAGGGCTCACCGCGTTTATTGATTGTTGTTTGGTAACACCGTCAAGGACATCCCAAGTGGGTCAGGCCTGCCTCAGGAATTCGGGAGCTTGCTATACTTGGGTCCTTCTCAAGCTGGCCACTCCCGCCGTCAAGTAAATAAAGTGGACCTTTGAGTGGTCGTGGTGTATATTTTATAATCTGTTCCATATCCTTTGATCAGTCGAACTTCACTACAGATATCCACATAACCGCTCGGTTTTTGCACGAAGCTGTACCAGGTGAGCTTCTTGTTAACGAAACTGGGATGGCATGCACATCACGAAGCTGATGGATTCCTATAAGACCTTTCGGTTAACTTATGAGCAGCCTTTGAAATGTCAACAGACAGGTCGCGTTCATCATTATCCTTTGTGGGATCCCCAACTGGTCCACCAACCGGCCCTTTAAGCGGTCCTTCAACCACCAATTACCGCAGACAACGTCTGCTCCGAATAGGTAGCACTCAAAATGTTCTCGAAGCTGTTGCTGCAGAGCTATCCGGCGAAACTACTGCATTACGACCCGATTGCAACTCTAACAGCTATGGTACGCTTCCCCATATGCACCATGCAAATCCTGCCAGGCCGTCAAGCGTTCAAACTCGACGCAATCTGCCTCCTTTGCCTGGGTTGCCCCTTTCCAAAGGTACTGCTTCTGGGCCCGTGACACCGACGATCATGTCTCCTCCATCATTGCGTGGCATTCTACGGCCGCGTATATCACAGCGACCTATCTCAGCTTACGATGCACCACTTATTAATTCGAAATCAAGTGCTTCGGAGCCGGATTTCAACGTTCGAACGAACGGCATTCGAGTGTGGTACTCATCCTTCTCTTCCATCGACTGGCTCCACGATACTATCAAGGATTCAGTGCGCTTTTCCCGACTACGTCATGGCAAATCAATGCGTTCACGACTTCGCCTTGCCTTTGACAAGAGTCTTGGCTGGATCATTGTTACAATCGTTGGTTTTTTGACCGCTATCGTTGCATTCCTCGTCGTTAGAGGAGAAGAGTGGCTCTTTGATCTAAAGGATGGGTACTGTGTATCTGCCTGGTGGCATGCACGCCAATATTGCTGCGTGGACGCTGATAAAATTCTACGCGAAGGCATCTGCCAGGGTTGGCGCACTTGGTCCGAGGTGATCAGTCCCCACAACCACCGTGCGGATGCTGGTGACGACGCGGACGGTCTAGAATATATTGCTTATGCGGCTATTGCGGTAGGTCAATAGTGGTCCTGCTTTAACCAATGTTCTGATACTGTGGCTAGATTTTCCTGGCAACGGTATCATGCCTTCTTACCATCCATCTCTCAGCATCAACTTCCTTTGTCACACGCAAAGAATCCGGCGTACTGTCCCCTGAGTTCCAAGAAAACGACATACCTACCGTCCCACCGACCAAACGTAAAGTTATGTACTACGTGCGTTCTTACATCTTTTAATGAACAATACTTTTAAATTGAAGTTGATCACATCCAGGCTGCTGGTAGTGGCATTCCCGAAATTAAGACCATCCTATCAGGTCTGCCCCTGGTCAAAAACTCCGTTTTCTCACTGTCTAATGGGTTGCGAAGGTTTTGTGATCCACGGATATCTTGGCGGTCGCACCCTTTTTACCAAGGCAGTTGGTTTAGCTTTCTCAGTCGCTTCGGGCCTCTCCCTCGGTAATTGCTTCTCGGTCGCTTCTGCATAATTCCTCGTTATTCATTAACTCTCATCTTTAGGAAAGGAAGGTCCTTTTGTTCACATAGCGAGCTGCATCGGCAATATCGTGAGCCGCTGCAGCGGCAAATACGAAAACAACGAAGGTTGATTCTTTCTGCACGTGCTTCCCATACGATTTTTTGATCAGTGATACAGCCAAACGACGCGAGATCCTCAGTGCAGCATGTGCAGCAGGCGTTGCCGTTGCGTTCGGGGCACCCATTGGCGGGACTTTGTTTAGTTTGGAGGAGGTGTCATACTTTTTCCCTCCCAAGGTTCGAGCGCATCATGCTAGTCCGGCAAACATGCTAATTCATAATCATAGGTTATGTGGAGAAGGTAGATTTTGCTTAAATTTCCGGGTATCTTTTATCTTCAACGTGCCCAGTTTTTTCTGTGCGATGATAGCAGCGATCACGCTAAAGTTCCTCGATCCATTTGGAACTGGCAAACTGGTGTTATTCCAAGTTACCTACGACAAAGTGAGGAAATTACTGTAAGATATAACCCTAGCTGACCGTAAGGATCGCAGGACTGGCATGCATACGAGTTGATCTTCTTCCTATTACTTGGAGCGTTCGGCGTTTGTTATATGCTCTTATACTCTGATGAACATTTTTGAATTGTCTTTTGCACAGGGTGTGTATGGTGCTTACTTTTCGAAGCTAAATTACCGCTGGAGCCGCGATGTCCGCAACAATACGTGGTTGAAAACACACCCACTCGCTGAAGTCATCGTGGTATGCTTTTTGTCCATTTGTCACCGTTTGTCTGCTCATAGCGCCAGGTCACACTCATCACAACTATATTTTGCTTCCTCAACCCCTACACTCGCATGGGTGGCACCGAGCTGGTCTACAATCTATTCTCGGAGTGTCGAACTGGCAGCTCAAACACGCATGTCGGCTTGTGTGTTCTCGATCCGGGCAACTTCGATCACATTTGGCCTATCGTCCGCGCAATTCTTGTTGCGATGGTCGTTAAAGGCGCTTTGACAATTGTGACCTTTGGAATCAAACTCCCTGCGGGTATCTTTATTCCCACCCTTGGTGTTGGTGCTTGTGCAGGGCGGATCGTCGGCATTGCAGTACAGTGGCTGCAATGGCGCTACCCTAGTAGCACTGTTTTTGAAGCATGTGGAGGTGACATGGATTGTGTCGTTCCTGGACTTTATGCGATGGTTGGAGCAGCTGCCGCGCTCTCAGGTGTCACGGTTAGACCGCAAAATTTGCTTGTTATGATGATCAAACTGACAAGACAACCATTTTGCAGCGAACAACTCTATCACTAGCTGTTATCATGTTCGAGCTCACGGATACGTTAACCTATGCCGTTCCAGTTATGCTCTCGGTTCTCGTGGCCAAAACAGTGGCTGATGCTTTGGAGCCCAAGGGAATTTATGATCTTGTCATCGAGTGAGTAAATCCCAACTCTTGGAACTTCTAAAATTTATTACTCTATATAGGCTGTCTCAACTTCCTTATCTCGATGCCAAGCATGAATATCTTTGGAACAACGCTTCCATAGATGAGGTGGTATGTGACGTGGCCAATTTTGCTTTCTCATAAAGTTTACTCCGGCCCCGCAGATGGACCGTGATGTAGATACCATACGTTTGGATCGAGTAAATACCGTAGAGAGCTTACGAGATCAACTTCAAACACTTCTGAACTCTGGACAAGATGACTGTGGTTTTCCAATCCTCACACAAAGCAAAGACGGAGAAGGAATGAGAATGGTTGGGTACATTGGTGCAAGTGAGCTAGAGCATGGGTTAAGTAAGTTGTTTCACTCGTCTGATATGCCTCTTTTCTGACAACGGTTGACGTTCATAGCTGTCGTCGCAGAAGATGCGACAGAAATAATTCATTTCCATACTAACCATGCTCACAATGATCGCGATATGGCTACCTCTTATTCCTCCCTTTTGGAAGGCTCGATAACAGAGGATCTATTCGACTTCAGCGTGTACATGGACAAGGTATTTTTTTACAATCAATTGAATACACTCTTGATCGACATCTCTATCCTTTCTCCGCAGGCGCCATTGATGATTCAATCTAACTCACCCTTGGAGCTTCTGCATCAATTTTTCGCCAAATTAGGGGCCAGATACGTTGTGGTTACTGACATCGACGGCCATTGTAAGTGTTCACTCCCGCTTGAAGTCAAGTTTTCCTGATGTCCTGGTTAGATGAAGGTGTTATCGACAAAAAGTGCTGGCTAGCGTTCCTTGGCGAGCTCGAAGAGAAATCATGAGCCCCCTGTTGTCCTTTCGTATTTCACCATGTCTACCTATTTCCCCAGCATGATACCCTCCTGCTCTTCTGTAATCAAGTCAATTAATTCGTCCCAAAGACCCGGACACACTTTTCGTTATCATATCATGGACTCGGAGTCCTATCAATTTCCAGTTGTTCACGTAGTATAACATCACACACATCATATCTCAGATGGCATCAGAAAGTAAACAGAACTAATCTTATCTCTTCATGCAAGTTGCGGCCCTACGGGACGGCGTGACATACTCTCTCACTGTCACGATGGTTGGGGATGAACCTGATTTTCATAGCAAACAGTACGCATTGTTCGACTGGTTATATAGTATCTACATCGTCTCACAAATCATTCAGGCGTAGATTTTAAGGACCATCCCATACTTATATGTATCTGTAATTTGCAGCCGCGAACGCCTCAATGTCCTTTCCGGCATCTATAAACATAACGTTTGACATGCGAATTTTATAGCAGGCACTTATTATATCTAACCAGAAACGGGCTTGTCCTTCTTTGATAATGACGACCTGAGAACAAGTGTGTCCTCCTGGCTCTTCGTTGCCCGCCAATGAAATGCCCTCCAAGTCGATGCCAGCTACTAGTATCTCGGCAAGTAAGCAGATTTTAAAGCTCTTCCAAGTCTGGGATTGTAATCTCTTCGGACATACTAATTATAATAAACACCTTCAGTCGTCAACACTGTATTACAAGGCATCGCCATATGTTTGACGCTTTTCAGACTGGCACTTCGCATTTCGATACGGAGGTTCTGGTGGGATGATGTATGGGCCGGAATAGCTATCATATGCGGCCTATTGTGTGTCATCTTTAGTTGGGTATATGTCAGAACATGTACGTTTTATGAGTCGAATGTTCAGATGCATTGGTACTGAACGCCCTTCCAATGAAAGCTGGCACGCTAGCTATTATAGGTTACTGGACATACACGTATGCTTTTAACTGTGTGGTTTGGTATGTTCTCTTCTCTTCGTCATCCAGAGGTCAGGTTTTGATTTTGCGTCCTATTGGACGTGAAGGGCAGTCCGCATGAGTATATTATACTCCATAACACGATTAATTCATCCCTCAAGAACATCTCACCGCATCACCCTGGCCGTCAGTACTATTTTTGGGCTCTTATGGGCTGGCCTTTTAATCTGGAAGACCTACATTTGTGGACACGATCTTTATTGGTAATATCTGGTCGTTCGTATCGATGTGCTCTGTGTTATGACTCAGATCTCTCATTCAAAGGTACAACCTACCAACCATTGCATGTCCTTTTACCCATGCTTCAGACATCTATCAGCTTATATGTGAGTCGTAACTTCATTTTTATTCTATTGGTTGAAATTGATGCTGGATATACAAGCCGACATTGTCTCCGATACGATTTTGGTCGGTTTATCATGGCGCATACTCTGGAATATCAAACTTCCAGAAAAGCGTCAGCGTCGAATGATTCTGCTTATTTTCTCCTCTAGCATTCTTGTATCTTTCGTATCTTTATTCCGAGCAATTTGTCGAATCTTGAATCAAGATTTCATTGCTTTCGTAATAGGGCAAGTCGAGGTAAGTGGCCCGAACATTCCGAAGCTTTGATGCAAATTCGAGTTTTGTGTGTAGGTTACCGTTTGCCTTTTTGTATGCAGTCTTTTGGTGACTGTCACATACTTGGATCGCCTTCTTACGAGGAACGACGAGCCAGCCTCGGAGTCAGATAACAGTAGCGACCCTGATAGTTTACCACAACCAGGAACCACTATGCTGTGTCTGACCACTGTTGATCTTGACCTTTCCAGCGGGGAAACAGTGTCATCCAAGCACCCGAGATCTTCTCTGTCAGGTGAAATTCATTCAACCCCTGGAGGACTTTTGTCTCAAGCATAGGTTAGACCATTATTCAGTTCCGCATTCCGATTTACACGAGATTCTATAATAACGGGGAGCAATACTACATACATGTAATATAATTTCAGACCTCTTTATAAGCCGACGAATACCTTGCTTGGTCCGTATTATTATTGAGTAGGTAATCACGATATTTGCATGTTTTGCCAATCAGCATACGCCGGCATGTTTGTCGTCGTATGCGCTTGCGAAGGATTACTGACTACTGTAGGTTACTTAATAGGATGCAAATCAAGTCTGATATTTTGGTTTATTTGCATATACTATATTCAGAAGGTATTGCCAAACAACCACTCATGATGGTTTGCAATAAACATCACTCTACTTCCGAGTCTCTGCCAAATCGATGGCTTCACAAAACTCTCAAAGACGCCGGAACTCCCCAGATCCATTCGAACTCGAACGGCTCGCAGAAGAGCTTGTCGCTCGTGAACAAGCGAATTTCGCGCCATCAGACGGGATTCAATCAACATCGGAACACAGTCCAAGTAATATCAAACATGAGCTTCCAATACATGTCCCACTCTCCCATGACAATCTCTATCTGACCGCAGACATGTTCAGTGTTGAGGATTTTCTAATTTCTCGCTCCCACACATCATTGCAGGATCTGCGAACAGAGTTGAGGGATTACCTATCCACATTGAAGGAGGAATTGGTGCTTTTGATTAATGATGATTATGAAGCGTTTATTAGTCTCAGCACTGATCTCAAAGGCGAAGGTATGAGGTTAGAGAAATTGAAATACCCTCTTGGAGACCTTCGATGCGAGATAGATGTACGTGGTACGTTCTGGATGTGAACCCAGCATTTTGAATTTGATATGGTAGGGCTCCAGGAAAGGACTCCAGGACATTCAAGCAGCTATCAAAGATAAATTAGAAACACGCTCGAAATTGCGTGATGAGAAGGTTCTGATCCCTATCTGTCGCACGTTCACTTCGCTGACCTCGCATTAGGCCCTTCTTCACTTACTCCTCAAGATATCAGAATCAGTTACAAGGTTGGAGTCATTACTCCTCATATCTCATCCCACACATGAGGCTCCTTCGCTCTCTAATATCACCGAACTCAAAGTACCTCATCACCTGCTCAGTGATGAACAAGGCGACATAAGCTCAAAGTAATATCAAATAATGAGTTTGGAAACGCTCACAACTGACCGCGCAACTTAGAACACGAGGAAATCGTGCAAAGCATCTCTCGCGGGTTGCCACTGAATATACTCAGCTATTATATCATGTTTCTAAAGCTAGGCTGGAGAAATGTGTATATGTGGATGAGATACAGTGGGTACGTATAACTTCCTAGCATCGTTCTATCCGCTTACTTGATTTGCCTTATTCTCAGAGCGTCGACCGCATTCAAACTACGCTCTCCTCTGATCTCGATCACTTGTTTGCATCTACTCTGGCGACTCTCACAGATGCGAATGAGGGCAAAGCCTCAGAGATGGATCGAGCCAAGGCAGCTGCGGATTTGACAGAATGTCTACGCACCTATGATATGTTGGGTCTCTGGAGAACCGCCGAAGAGCTTCTCAGAAGAGATGTGATGCGACCGTTTATCAGAAAGGTCAAAACATCCCTTGTCCCACTGACGTGATATTGATTTTAAGCTTGACCAGACTATCTTCTCCGAAGCATTAGCCGCTCCTCATTCTCCAATAATGCCACGAACACCTCTTCCATCATCTACTCTTGGTGTACCGGCGAAAGTTTCAAATCCTCCCCGTACTCCATATACTCCATTCACTGCCTTTGCATCTAAACAGAATCCATTCGACTTAGTTTACAGCTCGCCTCAATCGCTGCAGTTACTTGACGAGTCTGGTGATTCCCTGGCTGGTTTATACAACCAAATACTACGGTTTGTAGAACGGGATCTAGGACGCATCATGGAATTTGCCGAGAATGTTTCTTTGAAATCTGCATCACAATACAAAGACAAAGACAAAATCGCTGATTTATTCGCAGTACCTATGACCAAGGACCAGTCAGATATTCATAAAGACGGTTTTAATATCATGGCAAACGTCATCTGGGCAGAAATTAGTAAAGCGATCATGGAAGAGCTAGGAAATGTAGTGTTTGCTTCTGGAAATCCAGATCAATTCCGTAAAGTGCGTCTATGATTTACTTGCAGTGAAAGATGTCTGAAATGACACAAGTAGCATCATGCGACGACACAAGCTTTTATTCGTGCCCTCGAGGTTTTGGCACCATCCACGCATTGTATTCAGACCATGCGTTCCCATTCTACGTACACTACTTTCAGTCGACGGTGGCAACTGCCAGTTTATTTCCAGCTACGATGGAAAGAGATTGTTGGTAAATTAGAAGATTCGCTAGTGACAACTACTATAGTTCCGGTGTCTCAGTCTGCCACAGGTAATTTTAATGCATCTGAGCCTTTATATGCTCATCAGTACATTCACAGTTAAAGGATCGTTCATGACAACTCAAGCTGCCGATATATGGACTTCGATATCTACTTGCTGGAGTGCAGAAGTGTATATCCCAGACCTGGGCTTCCGTTTCTGGAAACTAACCCTTCAGGTTAGTTTGCCTTTCCTTGGTGTCCTTGCGAAGAGTTATTTATATCTCAAACTAGTTTATTAGCAGATATAAAGGGTGGCTAGATAACAGTTTGCCATCAGATCTATCAACGAGAACGGTAACTGCTTTAATTAGCGATAAGGTTGTTTTTGGCTATTTTGCTATCGTTAAGTCTATATCTTATTTTGAATTACAGGGTGTCACTCCGTCATCTTTGTCTCGTACTGCTACTCCCGTCCCTCCTTCCGATGCTTCTAGTACCGAATCTGCTGTTGCAGATGAACCTTTGCTAAAACAATTATCTGCGGCTCTTGTTGATATTAAAGCTCTGACATCTCACACTTGGACTTTATGGCGAGAGGAGATCAGCATGATGCTTCCTGAAATTTCAGGAGCGGAAGAGGACACGAACTCGCTTGAAGGTAGGGCGGTTTGATATTATTGCAAACCTGTTCTCATCATATCGTCTAGAAACTCTCATGCGACAGCTTTCAACATTGGAAGACCTCGTCAATCCATTGTCAAATCAGGTTATTGGTGTACTGACTCGGCGTTGTTGTGATGCCCTCCTTCCTGTACGGTCAATACCGTCCCAGTTCAGGGCAATGTCCAGTAAACGAGCGCCTACAGAACCCAGTTACTTTGTATCTGCGATTCTTCGTCCTATCAAGGGCTTTTTTGGGATCGGCTCCAGTGGTCCAGGAGAAAGATTGAAGGGCGATCATATGAAGCCGATTGCCACCGAAGTAATCGACAATGTTTGTCAAAGGTATATAGTTTATTATTGATGACACCAGGAAACAAACTGCCTTTCCTCAGATATACACAATATCTCACAGCCATGAAACGAGCAGAGGGATCGCTTCGAAGATTGGAGAAGGGTAGACGATCGGCGCTCTCTCTGTTCGGAAATGCAGCCAAAGACGATAGCCGAGACGAAGAACGTATCCGTACTCAAATGGTTCTGGATGTTGAGGCATTCGCTCAGGATGGCAAAGCGCTGGGAGTCGATGTTACATCGATGGATAACTTCAAACTACTGCACACGATGGTGCACACAGAGCTTATTGATGGTGTGGGAAATCCCTTTCGCTTGGAAGCCTTTATCCTCTAACATTGTTGGCAGAACTTTGACAGAAATAAAGACTATTCATAACGAACAGGAATAAACTTAGATGAGTAGGTAAAGTATAATGCTGGAGATGGATATACAATGTAGTTATTATCAGTCTTGACGAAAACATGTAGTGTGATATATGGCTCCTGTCCGCGATACAACGATCCGTTTATCATTTTCAGCTATAGCGGTGGCATCTTTCTGGTCCTTTCCGATTAGGTTTTGGCGGCATGCGGAGCAAACATCTCGTGAAGGACACCATCCCCTGGTTCTCTCTGCAGTAAACACCTCTACTGTCTCGAAAAGATCTCTATCGAGTAAGTGTTTGGAGATTATTAGCATGTCACCATCCGATCGATAAGATTCCAGCATGCCCGTTAGAATTGTTCTGAATTCGGTGTAAGGGATGCCATTGGTGGGAGTGGAGTGAGCTTTGGGATCGACGAGACGTTTAAACAGTCGGGGGAATGAAACTGCTTGCGTCGAACTGACAGATACGAGGGATGTGAAAGTTTCTTGAACTAAAGAGCGCAAGGCAGCGTGAACATGCTCCTCTAGAATATCTACGTTGCCCGCGGGACTGTTGATATGCGCTTGTTTCGCAGAATAGCCTGATAGGCTTTGCACGGAATGAATCTGGCTGTTCAAGAGCTGGAACCAGATGTCCTCAAGCGGAACGTCGCCTGGATTAGATGCTCGCGAGTGCTCCATACATATTTCAATTCCCATCCTCCCGATCATTTGCAGAGAACGAACAAGTTCGTCAATCGCTTCTGTCTCTCCATTGCTGTACGATAGAAGACCGCGGACGATATCGAGGGTCAACTTCTCTCCAAAAGCCTCCGCCTTCGAAAGGGCTTCGCGAGGATTCCCTTTCCAGTTCAAAGTCCAGATCACTGCGTCATAGACTTGGTTTTGTTCACAAATCTGTAACACCTCAGACCAATCTAGATAGTCCGCTGGGAGATATTTGAGAACTGAGATTAAATTGGAGGGATGGAAGCGACATCGCAGTGAGATGTAGAGGTTGCACAGCGATACGGGCACCTGCGATGAGACAGGCCTCGGACCTGATGAGATGTACTCATCATCCTCCGCTTCAGGTGGACCAAGAAGATAATTGAGGTACACATAGCGATCACCATCTGCGCTCTGGGGTAAACTTTGCAATGCTTCACCGTGCAAACTTGGCGCATGTTTAGCGACCAACGATGCGGCTAGCCTGACATCTATGGTAAGAAGATGCGGTAGAGATTCAGAAAACACTTCAAGTGTATCAGGAGACACAGTGCCACTGTTATCCCGCGACGAATTGACGAGGACATCGTCTACATGGCTGAAAACCTCTGATGATCTCAAGTCGGGATCATGCAAGTAAGTGGACAGCAGGGGAGCCCACTGTCGTTCCCGTCGATGCCAATCGCGCAAAATTCGATAGAATCCCGCTTCTTCGAATAGGTGAAGGATACGTTCACTTTCATGAGGATTGTAAATTGAAAGTAGAGATTCTGCGGCAAATTGGCGATCTTCTCGAGTATCCAAGTCTGATGGAGTGGCAAGGTCGATCAGGATGTCGTGGAGTGCACTCGGAGGAATTTGAATAAACTGGGAATATTTGGGGACGTTTCGGGCAATGAAGATGTTGATGAACGTAGTATCCAATGGTCTGAAATTTCCGGTCGACTTTATGTCCAGTAAAATCTTGACGATCACCAGTCGGTTGACTTCTTGAGACCAATCGTTAAGATAAGAGTCTTCGAAAGCAATGTCCAAAGAATGTAAAAATGACTCTGCGGCGAAACGAAGTAAGAGCCTGACATAAGGATAAGTCGGTTCGGAGCCACCGTCCTCGTCTGCAGTAAGTATCAGTTTCCCTCCCTCAGCCGGCCAGGTACTGGAACGGCCTGAAAACAAAAAGGAGTATGCAGCCCTCTTTGCCTGGAAAGCTTCTTCTGCCTCCAGAGGTTCTTTGCTGGGGTAGGTAACGCCAGATAGAATATCCACAAGGTATGGATAAATCTTGCGTGCATTGTCAATTATAGGCTGTATGGTCGCAATATCGACGCCAATTTCATCGGGATGTAACTGTTGGAATTCCGTTTGACGAATCCGAAATTGTTGTACTTGACGAATGAGAGTGAAAAGCTCGACAATAGGAGATATATAGTCCTTGAGTGCGCGAGTATACACGTATATCAAAGCGTCCCAAAGTTGATATGTTTGGCAGAGAAGAATTGACTGATTGATGTCCAGGCATGCGGGGTCAATATGCCAGATGATCCTTTCCGCTAGGTCGGGGCGGCCATCGTCCTCGTGGAGTGCAACAAGGCGCTGCGTAATGCGCGGGGGAACATAATGGATATTGTTGTCTAAAACAAAGGCTTCCAGCTGGTGCAAGAATATCCGAGATATACCAGAATCGTCGTATTGCTGAAAGAGGTCTTCAAATAGGAAATCATGGTCGTCTAGTGCGATGCAGGCCCGCGCACATGTCGCTACCAGGCCTTCAAAGAGTGAAGTTCGATCGACTCCGCGCCCGTCCGGTGTAACGTGAGTGCCATCGGTCATGCGATCCTCCGAGAATGCATATCGAGCAGATGCAACCATCAGGTCACGCATTTTTTGACCTATGACAGCTTTGCGTTCCCGCAAGTCATCCGGAAGGCCGTTACGGTTCCCTGGTGCCTCTTCAACATAAAACGACCGTGTAAGCTCTATGGCGCTCAGGAAGTCCCCATTCTCGACAAACGATAGTATTCTATCCGCCCACGTAAGCAAGGTCCCAACCTTTAATTCTTCCCGACACTGTCAAGAATCTACATCGATATTTGAATTATCATCGAGCGATAGTCACTTACCAACAGGAATACTTTCCCTTTATATGTGCGGATGCTGTGCGCAATGTCAAGAATGGACTCCGAATATGGCATTGCACCATTGCTCGTACGATAGAGAGGAGATACTAGAATGGTGGTATCGAAATGAACGCGTTCAACCAACTTCGCAGTTTCAACGTTGTACACATTTAGGTCTGCTGCTGTAATCACCAATATTTGCTATAAAATCGAAAATGTGTCAGAGCTAGAAGATTGGACCATAAGACAGAGAAAACATACACTCGGGCTCAACCACTGAATCGCTAAGATATCGTCTTCAGTATTCCATCCCCCTATTTCTTCAAAGACCAGCGTGCCTACTTCAACTTCGTTCACCTTTCCGGTGCGAGAGCTAGCGACAGATTGTTTGATTTTCGTCTCCGATACACGCACAAGATGAATTGTATTTCCCCAAGAGTATGTGAGAATTGGATGTGTAGGCGGAAGGTGGTCGACGCCGTTAGACTTCTTTTTACTCTCTTGGACGTGGGTCTCGACTGGGACGCTCGGAAACCAGGATAGAGCTCCGCACCTCCGGTTCTTCGTTTGAGGAGAATGCGTGTCTTCATTCCGCATACGCTTTAACCATGTTTTCGGGGTTGGTTTCAGTCCTACGATGACCAGTTTCGACGGGGTTAACAAGGCTACTAATTGATAGGCATCCGTAGAATGTAGTGATGGGCCCAAAGGGAGAGTTTGCATGGCCAGCACCGAGTGGCGTAGTCGACGTCGGCGGCGCTGAAATGGAGGAACAACAAGGCCAGTTGACGGTGACGGTTCCAGAGAAGCATCATCCTCTCGGTAGTTTCCAAGAATACGGATAGTATCTGAAGCTTCTACGAAAAGGACCTTTCCGAGACTGTGATAGAAGGACAAGCCGGTCTCATCAGCTGAAACTATAGCGGTATGTCGACCAGCTACGAATGCTATGCTAGTGATACGAGAGCCGAGTATATGGCCCTCCTGCCTTCCGGACGTGACGGCGGTCAGTGAGGTAGGAATAACAGTACGTGCGGCGCTCCCTGGATTTTTCAGGTCAAACAACTGGATATGTCCCGTTATATGCCCTGATGCCACATATGTGTGGTCATTGGACAACGCTACCGCGGATACGGGACCTACTGTATTTACTACTCCAACTGCTCAGCTAAAGGTAGCGTGGTTAAGAAGTTACTCACCTGACAATTCAGTTCCACAGATGCATATCAAATTCTGCTTGAAGTC
The DNA here is from genome assembly GCA_021014935.1 of Hygrophoropsis aurantiaca. Taxonomy (NCBI): domain Eukaryota; kingdom Fungi; phylum Basidiomycota; class Agaricomycetes; order Boletales; family Hygrophoropsidaceae; genus Hygrophoropsis; species Hygrophoropsis aurantiaca. The sequence continues at coordinate 125,893 of MU267618.1, forward strand.
GAACACCAAAATCCTACCCGCGTCCGTACCAACACAGATCAATCCATTCGCGGCCAGAACCATGGGTGCGCCACCCAAAGGTGAGCCCAATACTGCGGAAGCTTTCGCAGGTCCACGTTTGTATATATGAGACCCGGCATTGTGCAGAGTAATCCATCTAAACACTTCTCTCTCCGTTCCCGTGTCTCCGTTTGATAACGCTGGCTGTGTGGGATTTGAAGGTGTTGAAATACCCGATATATCAGATACATGGGATGAGAATTGGGAGATTTCGTGGTTTCCGGGCGAGTGGAGGGCATTTGCACTGCTACTTGGTGGGACACGCGATGACTGCGGCGTATACGAGCGAAGTCGAGAGACGGTTGGATGTAGGAATTGTATTGGAAGTGGAGAAAGTATGCTATTTGGAGCTGGAGATACCACCCGAGATGGAGTTGCTGACACAGAGGGCGAGATGAAAAAGGTTGATGAGTTATCTCCAGTAGGCTCTTCAGCATGCTGCGGGTGTTCTTTCAGTTGGGAGTAGATTCATCGAGGATTTTCGTTGTGCTTACCGGTGTTGAGTGATTCAAATCCGAAGTTTCACTTTCAACTTCGTGTAGGAGAGAATGCTCAACTTCTTGTTCCTCAGATTCGTCTCCTTCATCAGGACCAAGTACTGCTCGCAGTCGATCTCGGTATGTCCCTGCAACAGGACTAGCATCTACACCTTCATACACGAAGCCCTCTTCTTCGGAACTTTCTTCTTCAATTTCGCCCTCATCCTCGTCATCGAAAAGTTCTTCCATGCGGGTAGAATAATCTCCTTCATGGTGATCCTCAGAAAAATCGTCCTCGTTTTCTGAAGAAGATCCGTGCAGCATACCCATAGTTTCGCCACTGGGGTGCGTGGCCAGAGACGCCATGACAAGGCTTGTGCAATCCACAGCCTGAATATTCGAAGCGTGAAGGTTATGTATGTTGTTTATTTCCGGGGCTGTTGCCAAACAATGCCACGTGTAACTTCCCAATTAGTACTTAATTAAGGTTGCCTCCTTGAGTTACACCCACAACCCAGAATGTTAAGACCTCTTATTAGCTATACGACGACAACGCAACGAAAATGACTATGAAAACAGTACAGTATAAGCTAGTAGAGCCCGTGCGAGACAAAGACCCGCGGAGAGTGAGATGATAAAGATGCCAAATCTGAGATACAGGAGTAATAAAGAAAGCAAGAAGCCATTTTCAGACATAGTTGTCACGATGCAGGTCTCCGTTCCCGCTCCCTCTTCATACTCGGACCAAATCGCTCTTGGAAGTTGATCAGCTCCTCCATGAGCTCTTCCATCATTTTCATCGTCGACGATGGCGCCTTGTGGTCGGTAGGGTTACTTCCCCCGTCCGCTGGTGCTGAAGGGATACGCATGTCCTGGAGTTTTGACGCAATATTGTCCTCATGGTCAAGAATCATTGGAGATCCTCCCTCACCGCCTTCTGCGGCACTACTGGGAACATTGTGAGTGGATATGTCGGCCGAGCGACCAAGCTCTCCCAAATCCTTCAAAGCTTTCTCCAGTGCATCTCTCCTGCGTCCACGGTCCATTGCACCCGCTTGCTCCCTTCCGACCCATTCCACAAGCGCCCGCACTCGCTTGTTCATGTCGCCCACGCTCATACGTTTACTTGGCCATTTGACCTTGACACCCCTCTCCGTTGTCCTTTCCATGGATTCTCTTCCAGGTCCAGGTTTTATCCCGGATCCGCGGACCTCGATGGGACGGGGAATATTCGTTGGCAACATCGGCTCCAGGTGAGCTAAATAGTCTGGCAAATTCCATGACGTAAATAGCGGTTGTTGTGATATAGCATATGCATGGGAATTTCGGTATGCGCGAGAATTCTCCGCCGAAGCACCAGCCGCAGTTCCCCCAATGACATGGTTCCGCCGCGTACCGTGCTCGTGAGTACCGCTCCCTGATGCGTGAGATGACGGTGGTGGTCGCTTGGAAGCTGGCGTAATCTTGCCGCGGACGCTCTGGGTTGATCGCTTAGTGCTATTCGTATTATTGCTCGGCCCAGGAACTGAATTCCGTAAGTCACGTGAGCACTCAATTTTGATAAGGATATCAAAAGTTGATGATATATACCTTCGTCGCCTTCACCAGGCATCATAGACTCTTGGGGGGTTACAGCGCTTTTACGTCCGCCGCTCCGTCTGTTGCGAGACCCAACAGATTTTGTGATGTTCCCCAAGCCAACATTGCGTTTCGAACTGCTCGCAGGAGGTTCTTCAGGTGGAGGTGGTGGCGCTAGTGGTACCGCTGGGGCAATAGGTGGAGCTGCGATGGGATGATCGGATGCGCTAGATGTAGATCTTGTGCGCTTTTTGGGTATACTGAAATGCTCGGTTTGTCACATTAAACATCATTACTATGGCGAGGGGATGCACCTTTCATCCTCTGTACGTTTCCGCTTTTTACGACCACTCAGCTCTGTCTCTACTTCTTCTTGGAGAGACTGTACTTCGATCGACATACCCTCAATGGCAGTTGTGTCGCCGTTTGTCGACTCCGGGACAGTTGCAGCCTCTGCAGCAGTGGCTTCCATTAGTTCCTTTAGGCTCTCGTCGAACGCGGCATCGCGACTATTCATGGTATTTCGTCGTTTGGGAGGTTTCAGGAGGTGAGAGGGGGAGTGTGAACGGGAAAGTCGCGAAGCAGCAGCCGCAGATGTGTGCTGTGAGTTGGTTGAGGACTGACGCGCTTTTTTTGATAGCCGCCTACAAAGGGAAGGTAGATGTTAATAACATCTGAGTGTGATAGTGTAACAACGTACTTGAAAAGATCCTGATGTCGCTCTGGTTTGCATTTTTCGCAATGGTAATCATCCTGAAGCTGATCTTCGCGCAAGTATCCCATGCAGAGACCATGCTGCCAAACATTGCATGTCTCGCACTGGACCATGAACTCTCCGCCAGCCGCATCCTCGTCTATCCAGAATATATTAAATGAGTATTTTGAATCGTACACAGGTGGTTTGAGTGGCAAGACGCACCATTAAGTCCACATATGCAGCGTGTTACGCCTTGTTCTGCATCATCTTCTGGGGATTCTATCGTGCCTCTTGCGGTCGAGTTATCCAATTTGTTCGAAGCAGCTTCGATGATTATGTCTGTTGCTGTCAGATTCTTGTCTTTGTCTTTTCCTTTGCGTTTGGTTCGACCATTTGAGTTCCCATGACTGACGGCGGCGCCATTGGGGTGAGCGTTCTTGTGAGGAACAGGATCATCGAGGTCTTCTTGCTTCATGCGTTTTGTGCGACCATTGCTGCTGGATGTTGAGAGAGAATGACGTGTTCCGTTCTCCTTGTTTCGAGGAGCCGATTCCGAGGCAGGTGAATCTGGAGACTTTGAAGTGCTGGCTGAGGCAGAAGGGGCAGAGCGTCTACCCGAGCGACGGGTTTCCCTTGGTGACAATGGAGGGCCCATTGCGGCAGATTGAGCCATATAATAATGAAAAGGTAGAGAATGGCTTATAGAGGCTCAAGTCAAGAGTAGGAACTTGAGGTTATTGAGTGACTGTTCCTCCCTAGGCACTTGTGATTTATTTAGGGCTGGTAACATACCCGCAATCCAAAATTATGTCCGCGAGTACTTTGCTTCATTCCTCACATATATCAACACCCACACATTATTCTCCTTTGTAAAATTTCAGATTCTGTCTGCGACGAATTGAGGCAAAATTCAACCAGAAACCGCGACATATTGGTGATCCAGGCATATGCAATTCCCAACAACGAGATCTCAACTCTGCCTGGCTAATTCGATTCGGCACCCACTCTGAGAGGCGTTAGAGGTCTTTTACTCAACCCCGATTCCATTTCCTTGTCGTTGTAGCGTTGAGATTCGGGAGAAAGGCTATATCCCTGACCGTTGTTCAAGTTTCTTGGTCAAGCTTCATGGGTTTTGTGAATAACCTTCGGAACGCGTATGTCTTTGATAATCTTTGACTCAATCTCCAATATCATCTATACCATTTACGCCATTCCTCAGAGTCATGGTCCATAATAACCGGTGGTAGAATTGTGTGCACTATGTCTCGCGCCGCTGGTAAGGGGCCAGGGAGGACTCGTGATCGGTAATTGCCGAGGGATCTGTACGCGAGGTCCGAGTCACAAGATCACCACATTAAACATTTACATAGATCAGCGCACTTTACGCATCTGTCTTTTCCTCTTTCTTGTCTCGTTTTCTTTGTCTCATGGCCCCCACTGCTGCAACAATAGAATATTCCTCCAAGGCACCAGAGCCGATCGGCTATCCACGCTTATCTGCTCATCATCTTCTCTCGTCCAATACACCAGACTATCTACGTCTTATCCTCACAGCAAAAGTCTATGAAATACTCAAAGAGACTCCACTGGTATTTGCTCCAAATCTCAGCGCGAAGCTAGGAAACCAGATATGGCTCAAGCGAGAGGACCTACAAGAGGTCTTCAGTTTCAAGATCCGAGGTGCCTACAACTTTATGGCTAGTCTTACGGAAGAAGAGCGTTGGAAAGGTGTCGTTACTTGCAGCGCCGGTTAGTGTGCGTATACTCTGCCATGCCACCATGAGCTTCCGCTCGGCCACTGAGTTTTGAATGCCTTCGGTATCCATCTATTCGTTTTATGATGTTAACTAAGCGGACTGGCAGGCAACCATGCACAAGGCGTTGCATTATCGGGCGCAAAACTTGGAATCCCGTGTACAATCGTGATGCCTAATGGTACTCCTTCCATCAAAGTGCGGAACGTACAGCGCTTGAACGCCAAAGTCGTGCTTCACGGTGTTGATTTTGATGAGGCTAAAGCGGAGTGTGCTCGATTAGCAAGTGCATACGGTCTCATATTTGTTCCACCCTACGACGATCCTCTTGTCATCGCGGGGCAAGGAACCGTTGGGATGGAAATTCTTAAACAGTTACCCGATTCCGATAACCTCAATGCAGTCTTTGGCGCAGTTGGTGGTGGTGGACTCGTCGCGGGGATATGCGAATATATCAAAAGAATAGCCAGTCCAAATACCAAAGTTATCGGTGCTGAAACGTTCGATGGGGATGCGATGTTCCAAAGCCTTGCCAAAGGGGAGCGCGTGACATTGCCGGAGGTCGGTCCTTTCAGTGATGGAACAGCAGTGAAGATCGTTGGCGAAGAGCCGTTCAGGATTTGTCAACGACTTCTCGATGAGGTTGTTCTTGTCGATAACGATGAATTGTGTGCTGCCATCAAGGATATCTTCGAAGGTAACCACCTCGATTTTTTGGCCTTGTATCGAGGAGCTCAATATCGGAATAGAGACAAGATCTATAACCGAACCTGCAGGTGCTCTTGCACTTGCTGGTTTGAAGCGTCATATCATCAACAACAAACTCATAGGCGCACAACAAAAATTTGTGGCCGTTGTAAGTGGCGCCAATATGAACTTTGACCGCCTCCGTTTCGTCGCCGAGCGTGCGGAATTGGGAGAGGGACGGGAAGCCTTACTGAGTGTCGAAGTGCCAGAGAAGCCAGGCAGGTACTGAACCAAGAGTTTTGAAGTCTCCGATGCCCCCCTAATTAATATCCCTATCAGCTTCTTTGCTTTACACTCCCTGATCCACCCACGTGCTATCACAGAGTTCATATACCGCTATAATTCATCCACAGTCGCACACATATTCTTGTCTTTCAAATTGGACACCTCCTCGCGTGCAAAGGAGGTACCGCTGGTGCTTGCCGCTCTCAAGGAGGAAGGCATGACTGGATTCGACATCAGCGACGATGAAATGGCAAAGAGCCACGCGCGATATATGGTGGGCGGATGTCAGATTGTTCCGAACGAACGCTTGTTTCGGTTTGGTATGTCCGAGTCCACTCCTATTATGGTCCGCCCGTAGTGAACCAGATCCATACAACAGAATTCCCTGAACGACCAAGTGCTCTACGGAAATTCCTTTCTGGCATCCACCAAGGATGGAATATCTCTCTGTTCCACTATCGCAACCATGGCGCAGGTAGGTGATAACTAGATGTTGTTAGTTGGCGAATACAAGGAGAACTGACTGGGACATCCTCCACAGATATGGGCAAGGTGCTGGCTGGGATCCAAGTGCCTCCCAACGAGTCAGAGCAGTTCGGCAAATTCCTAGATAATCTTGGCTATCACTATGTAGAAGAGACCGACAACGAAGTGTACAAACGATACCTTAGAGGGTGAATAGACACATCATTGATTTCGACAGCGGAAGTAAATCGCCGACGTCGTGTGCTGGCAGTGTCAGGCAAGTGTCAAGCTTGATCCATGTGGACGCCATCATTCAATCAGCGGGGTATAACGAGGCAGAACGAGGCGCACAAGCCTAATATGTAAATCATTACCCGGTGTTGCGTACACGGATCCCCAGATCCCCCAGATTTCCAAGTCTAACTGAAGACTATCCAGCTGATTACTCCAGCCTTCGAAAGCCGCTCTGCCATCGCAAAACTAAGGGACGTGCTCGTGTACGCGATATTTGTACTTTTAAATCACAATGTACTTGCGCCCACTAGGTATCTTTCGAAACGAGAACTATGTTTGTGCCGAAACCAGTTAAACGTGTACAGGATAAGCGGCCAGAAGATGGCGAAGGAAAAACCCTCTTCCGGTGGCAATGGCATGCGCATCTCTGGTCTTGCCCAATTTCTAGTACAAGCTGAAGTCCATCTGGGGTGGAGCGCCAAACGCTTGATCACGTGAGCGCGTACTTAGATGCAATGTCGCCCCTCAATTTTCGCCGCGACAGCAGTTGACATGGCAAATTCCGTCCCAAACCATCAGGATGACAGGATCAGATAGGGGACCCACACAGGTTAGAGAACTGTTAGAGCTGCATCAGCCATAAGCGTAGCTGGGTGGATGAGAGATAACCACATGCATAAATTACTAGTATAACTGGTACAAGATGTCAATCCGAATGAATGGGTAAGGGATGCGTAGGTATATTACGATGAGCGAAGCGCATCTACTATGAATGGACCTAATGTCCTTCGAGTCTATGATACAACAATCTACCTCCTTGTGTCCTATAAACAGAGAGGATGCGAGTCCATTCCAGTGGGAGCGAGAGCAGAAGTAGCAAACAATAAAAAACAGGAAAACGTAGCATCTTCGTCGTCATTAGTATCATCGGCATGGCATTAATAAGTGTCATTCAAAAACCCGCTTCTACAGAGAGTTTTCCGCTGAACTTCCCGGTCTCCCAGAACCACCGAAAAGGGCGTTTGATGGAGGATGTGGGGCTGGTATTGGCAGTAGGGTATGGGTCCAAGAGCGTGCGAGGCCGCATGTCACTGGCGGATGACTCGCTTTTGCGATGCAAAAATCGTTTGGGCGGTGACATAGATATAGGGTGAGTCGGGGATCTAGAGCGTGCTGCGGGCGAAGGTTGTGTCGCTGTCTGGATAGCTTTCATGGCAAGCGCTGTCGTAAGACCGCGGTTTCCGATGTTTATTCCGGACGATCCGTATTTATAGATCCACCCAATTTCCCATCCTCCGTCTTCACATTGCAACGGGAGCAAAGCACGGAGATCGACTTCATTTTTGAGGCCTAGCTGAGTGCAAAGCATTACACGCATAGAAAGCGCAAGAGCGTCGCCGTCCGCGCCTACGCGTTCGGCTACACGTTCTCTTAGAAGAGGTTTGAGGAATGCGTGGAGGTATTCGTCGCTGATTGTTTCCAGGAGGCGGCCGAGGAAATATAAGAAACACTCCGGCGTAGCATAGTATCGGGTACCATCCAGATAGGCCCGATGAAGGAGAACCTCACGAACCCAATGGAGAGTACGTGTTAGTTGGTGCCCACGTCCATGCGTGTAAAATAGGGTGAGGGCATTGACGCATACAACCGGGTCAAAGCGTGGTCGGCGGTGATCGAAGTATGTCTATCAGGAGTGACATCGTCAGACATACCGTAACGGATAGGCAGAAGAAGGGTGGTGCATACCTGTATAATCCCATCGTCATCGATATATTCGAGCATTTCGTCCATCACGGAGTTAGCAACGGCAGTGGGACAGTTGGTTACTGTGAGTCCTAGTGATGTCGTATCCAGATCAAATGGGAACTCGTCTGTCGTCAGTAGCGGTTTGCCTGTTTAGTGCCTGAGCGTTCCGGTTATTCGCCTGGGGAATAACGATATTACACACCTTGGAAGAAGTTCCAAGTGCGTGGTGAATCTGTAAGCGTGACAAGATTCCTAAAGAGAGTTTATTAGCCATCAAAATCGCCCACACAAGACGTTCAACATACTTGTCACGAGTCGCTTCAAGGATAAGCAGCTGGGCAAAGTTCTCCCGGAGGGTAACGCCGTTGTTTGTGATAGAATCAAGTTTCTTCGCGTTTTCGCAAAGATAATCCTGTCCCCGTTGGACAGGGTCGCCCAAAAGGTTCCGCAGCGCGCGGATGACCTTGAGGGGGTCGTCGAACACGATACCGTGCAAACCCAACGACCGAGCAGAGAGCACATTCTCCAACTTATCATCAACGAAAATGGCTCGACGAGGATCTATCCCCGTTTTCGACAGAACGAGCTTGTAAAAGCCAAGGTTTGGTTTTCGCTCTCCAGCAGCAGCCGAAGTGAAGACTTCGTCAAATATTGACCAGTCAGCGGGCTTGGTACGCAGGACTTCGTAGTCGGGCTGCGAGATGTTGGACATGGCGAAGACACGGAGTTTGCCATGTGACCGAGCTTTGAGCTGGCATATCACGGATATGAGATCCTCGTTCGACTGCAGAGAATCGCGAGCTTGTTCGAAAGCGCGCGCAATCTCAGTGGGTTCAATCGAGAACTCGGCGCCGACACGACTGTAGCAATCCTCCTGGGATATGCGGCCGCGTTCATAGTCGAACCAAGTTGGAGAGGAGAGGATTTTACGAAGGGTTTTTGGGGAGATGGATGTTTTCGTGGCTGGGGACCATGAAAAGAGAACGTCGCCAATGTCGAAGATGAGGGCGTTATACTCTGGAAGACGGTGGTCCAATGACATCTGTACAGGAACGATTTTATAAACAGTATGCGGGGAAGGAAAGGGAGATGAGGTGAAGATATGTTTTCTGACCTCCCTTTTGAACGAATCTGGAATATTGATATGAGCGGAAGCACGCTAATGGGTGCCTAGGATTAGCCAACCCCCCCAGCGTCATTGTTAAGCGGCGGCTTATACATGGCTTCGCATAGTAGAACGATATGGGACCTCGAGGCGCGCTATACCATTAACGTACGGCACCGAGATCCTTTCGCTCAAAAAAAACGAAACATGATCGCAGCAACCCTGCCTAATCGAACGAATCCTTTGAGTCCTTGACGATTAATTGAAAACCGATGGCCGTCGGCTAATATTCAAATCTCCTCATCCTATTGCATGGGAATTCTGTCCTCCACTAGGACGAACATACTGATTAGGAAATCCTGACCCAATACTTCTTGATGGAAAAAAAATTCAGGAAGGCACTGCATCAAATCCTCAAATCTTCGACTTCTTGTGGATCTACATCGCAAAATGGCATGAGAGCGAACGCGGCTCCCTTTGCAATTTGCCTCCTTCTTGTCAATGTCATCAACAGCTGCGTTTCTGTCATGTACCTGTCAGCCCGATTACAAAGGTCCAGAGGCGGTAGAGCGTATTCCATTCCCGACTCCGATTCTCCAGTCGAGTCTCTCCCATAACTCGAGAGATCCATTGCAACCCTGTTGATATGATTGCGGTGATATTGCTTGGTGCATCTTGCCGTTCCACAAGCTTTATTGCGTGACGCTGACGGCAATGATGAGCGTTCGGATATTACTATTCATATTTGAACTGCGCCTGGCCACTTGGCCCTGTAATGAACTGCGAAACAACCTCATATTCCCTGCGGCAGGCAATCCCAATCCGTCTCTAGACCTGCGATGTGGCGCAGGGCTAGTTTCAGCTTGCCATAGATCTTTGTATGGAACGCTATATGAGTATTTATAACAGCTTTGGAGAGTAACTTAACCATGTAGGTTCGTGGCTCCGTCAGACGGAAGACCTTGTGCACCAAGTATATCCTTTCTTCAAATTGTTCCGACGAGATAAGGCCACAGCGTCGATAAAATGAATAACCGGAGGTGTATGTATGTAGGGGCCCGGTTTGGTCGTCGAAGTATCGCTTTCTTGATTGATCAGCTTGAATCGCGATTTGAACCAACTCTTCTACAGTATTCGTTCTCAGCGAAAAGTTTCGTAAAGTCTGATCATTACGTACCGCTGCTAACAAATATCCAATTGGGCGAGGTTCGCTGTGGGGAGATATTCAGGGTTCAAGCATTCTGGCTTTGACGCGCAAAGTAGATTGCCACATATACGCACTAGTTAGGTCTAGCATTGATTAATGATTACTGGAATGGATAGAAGGGACTAGAAACCGTACCTATCCGTTAGCATTCCAGCTATGTTCTGAGAGGAGAAAGTGTTAATGGAAGCCAATTCAAGGGGGAGAACATAGGCGGAAAGGCACTCCAGCATCCTTACCAACGCCGATGGGCCCGGGTTCGTGATGACTGACTGGCACTGACATACACGATAAGATTGGACCATCGCATGCGTTAATCATCGAGCTCCGATACAGATGCTCCTGGTACATGTCATCCATCTGCCGAAAGGCTGCCCAAAAAAAGCCACTATAGGATGTTACGCTCCACGACTTCGAAGTGCTTTGCCACTTGGACCGATCGGTAGGTCGCCCGAACAGCCCTGAAGAAGCGTAGCAATCTCCCCATACCAGTCAGGACAAGTGTAGGTCCATCTTCTCAGGATAGAGAGCTGTAATAACGGCGGTCAGTCTAATGTACTGCATATGCATATACACGATGACCAGCGGCGAAAACGGACTAAGTTAAGCCGCGGGTGTCGAGAAATAGATAGTGGATATTCCGGTAAGCGGTGCTAAGATAATCCCGAAAGCTGGAGGAGACACAATTTTTGCGCCCGTGTATGAGCTCCCCCACAACGGAGAACTTGTCGTTGCATGGCAAGCCATGACATTAGCGGAGACATCGTGGCGCATCAGAAAACATGGCCCACAAGGAGCATTAGACGAAGCGACCTCCCATCAATGGGCAGCGTGGAATCATGCCGAGGAGAAAAAAGTGGCATCTCACCGCGGCGTGCACCATACCTGTCAGCTCAATGCCGAGAACACTCTTTGGACAAGCCATGAACCGAATTGTGTACATTCAAGCTGTAGTTGTCAAAAACACCTACCCACGCAGCAGAAGTTGTTTCGCTTCATAGCGAGGTAGCCGGTTGATGAACTTCGTTCTGATTTGGCGTTCGCGCTGACAGGGAGATAGCGAATTCGGCTCAAAAATAGGGGACTGTTGGCGAATCTGGAAAAGACAAGTTCTATGATGTACACTCGAAATCATGCGAGAACGCCGATAGATACGGCTGTGGGGCAAATATAACGCGAAGTGCCATAGGCTGATCTGAAGCTCAGTCAGAGCGATGTACGTACGGCTGACCAAAGAGAAACTGACATCTATGTCTCCCAATAGTAGCTCAGTGCTTGGGTTTGTGCTCTTCTACCTGAATCTTTCCGTAGAAATTATCCGCGATTACATACGCTGTGAATGCGACCACCGCAATTCCAAAACCTGGAAACATGCTAGAGAACATGCTGCGATTCGAGAAGACAGGATGTCTGCGCCAAGCCTCTCTCTTTGCCCATGGGTCGCGGAATAGCGGTAGGTTGGCCATAACTATTCTTGAAAATCAAGGCCGTCAGTGTATAATTCCGCCCGCTATTGATATATTGCACTCACTGATGAATGAGCCACTCGAAGAAATATAAATCCACACTTGAGCCTCAGACAACCGGTAACCTCCACTTTGGGCCGGCCCAAACCGAGCAAAGAACGTGGGAGATTTAGGGCAGGTCCAGCTGGACTTGGTGGAATGAAGCGCTCAAATGACAGAGCGCGGGAGAGGCTCTTGCTTTTTGCTTTGCGACTCATCTTTACCTTGTTTCTTCCTTTGTTCTTAACCATTCTGCATACTGCTTTGACCCAACTTGCTAATAAATTGCCAGGTGAAATGTCTAGCGACGTATCCATGGTCTCGGATGACGAGCAGCCACTTGGCGCGATATCCTCAACCAATGGCACCGCCAAATCGATAATCAATGGCAACGGTCATTTAAAGGTCGAACCAGCTGATTCTGCTATGAGCGAGGACGACAGTCCTCCTTTGGTGAGTAGTGCCACACTTCTCGCTTAGACTTAATGAATCTAACGCAGTCCAAAATTCTTAGTCAACATATTCCAAGGCAACACAGTCACGCAAACCTAATGGAATAATAAAGTCTGAAGCATCGAGCGAGGATGACGACGACGTTCCTCTTGCTTCATCTCCCGCAAAACCTACTAAGTCCGCAACGCGTTCCAAGCCAGCTGCGCAGTCCAGGAAGCGCGGTAGACCTTCAAAACATGTACAGTCTAGTGACGAAGAGGAAGAGGTACCACTCGCTTCTTCGCCCGCCAAACAGACCAAATCGGCCGCCATACGCATGCCTGGTGCTTCGAAGGCAACTACCAAACAGGTAAACGGAAATGGAGTCGTTAAATCGGAAAGTGATGGTGAAAGTGCTGCTCCGCTCGCGAAGCGAAAACGCGCGTCTACCGGCAAGACCAAGGCCCCTCCGAAGAAGAAGGTGAAGATGGAAGACTCCGAGGATGAAGATGACGCACCGGCCCCTGTGAAGAAGCCGCGGAAGAGCAAGGCAAAGGTTAAAGCAGAGAGTGAGGCGGAGGCTTCCTCCGGAGACGAGAAACCGAAGAAGGCAAAGGGGAAGAAGGCAGCGCTCAAGAAATCGAAGGATGAGAGTGGATCCCCGGAGAAACCGAAGAGGAAGGGAAAGGCAAAGGAGGAAGCTGATGAGGAAGAGGTCTATAGATGGTGGGAGGCACAACAAGCAAACGGTGACGGCGAAGAGAAATGGCAAACCCTCGAGCACAACGGCGTCATCTTTCCTCCGCCATACGAGCCTTTACCCTCGAACGTCAAAATGAAATACAAGGGCATGTACCATTTCTATTGATTTTGACGCGTCGCTCATTACGAATGTATAGGGAAGTCTGTGGATCTTCCGCCGGAAGCGGAAGAGGTCGCTGGGTTCTATGCTGCTATGATCGAGACCGACCATGCGCAGGACAGTACATTCAACAAGAACTTTTTCGATGATTGGCTCAAGGTACTGAAGGAATATCCTCCAGTACGTCTCTTTCAAATGAACCTCGATCACCGTGTTCATTTCGTGCGCAGCGGAACAACGTTAAGATTACGAGTTTTGAATCCTGCGATTTTCGCCCGATGTATGAGCATTTCGAGGCAGAGAAAGCCAAGAAAAAGGCACTGAGTACAGCCGAAAAGAAGGAACTTAAAAAACAGAAGGATGCTGTGGAAGAAAAATACGTGACTTGCGTCCTCGACGGCCGGAAGGAAAAGGTCGGCAATTTCAGAGTTGAACCCCCAGGTCTATTCCGTGGTCGTGGCGATCATCCAAAGAAAGGAGCATTAAAGGCAAGGATCGCTTTGCTTGTGCAATTCCAGAAAAATTGATTTTCCTGCCGCAGTTCCGCGTGCGGCCCGAAGATATCACCATTAATATTGGCGAAGGCATCCCGGTACCTGTCCCGAATATGTCAGGTAATTGGAAGCAAGTTGTCCATGACAAGACCGTTACTTGGTTGGCCAACTGGGTTGAAAATGTCAATGGCAATTACAAGTATGTATTCTTAGCTGCCGGTAGCTCCCTCAAAGGTCAAAGCGACATGACCAAATTTGAGAAGGCGCGAGAGCTCAAGGTATGTTGGCAACTTTGTCGCCTAAACATCTCATCTCATTTCCGATTAGAATCACGTCGATAGGATCCGACAGGATTATAATGCTGATTTGAGGAGCAAAGTCATGGCTGATCGACAACGAGCGACAACCATGTACTTCATCGATCGTCTAGCACTTCGTGCTGGTAACGAGAAGGGAGAAGACGAGGCGGATACGGTCGGCTGTTGCTCACTTCGCTGCGAACATGTCACATTGGAGGCTCCCAATTTCATAATCTTTGACTTTCTCGGAAAGGACTCGATTCGTTATTATAATCGAGTCTCGGTCGAACCTCAGGTTTTCAAGAACATTCGGTACTTCAAGGAAAACAAGGAAGATAGTGATAACTTGTTTGACCGAGTCAATGTAACAAGACGCCCAATTTTTTTTACTCACGCTCCAGTAAGCTAACGAATATATTCCAGACGTCACTCTTGAACAAGCATTTGGCATCATACATGAAAGGTCTGACGGCCAAGGTGTTCCGTACCTACAATGCCTCCATTACTTTCCAGCAACAGTTAGATGAGAATACCCCGGCAAATGCTTCGGTGCAAGAAAAACTCAATGCATATAATCAAGCTAATCGTATGGTTGCCATATTGTGTAACCATCAACGGAGTGCCCCTAAGACCCACGAGCAATCTATGGGGAAAATGCGCGACAAAGTATATTGTCTGATCATCAGACATCATATCATATCTGACATGATTTTACATGTAGCTCCGTTCGTTCAAATACGATCGTATGAAGCTTCGTCACGTCCTCTTCAGCTTGGACTCGAAATATAAGAAGAAAAAGCTTTATGCAGACGACGAATCGGATTTGGACGATGACTGGATCGAAGAGCATGAAGATTCGCTGAAAAAGAAAGAGATCGAGCGAACAGAGAAAAAGTTTGCCAAGGATAATGAAAAGCTTGTTGCGGAAGGAGGCAAGCCGCACAAAGACTCTGTTCTTCAGGAAAAAATTGAGGCAGTAGAGGCTGATTTTAACAAACTTGCTAAGGAACGCGGCACACAGAAAGCAACTTTGAAGAGGGAACGTCCTGTCGACAAGATAGAGGAAGCTATCCAGAAACTTGACGACAAAATCAAGACGTTCAAGCTTCAGATGGATGATCGAGAAGCTGGCAAGGAAGTCGCCCTTGGTACAAGGTCAGTTTTGAGCTTGATTGATTTGTAGAGTGGCGTTAAAATGTTTTTCGATTAATAGTAAGATCAATTACTTGGATCCACGGTCAGTCTCCTTGGCCATCTTCTTGATATGCTTCTGACAGTTACTGTAGGATTACCGCTGCCTGGTGCAAGATTCACGATGTGCCTATTGAAAAGATATTTTCCAAGACACTCCTTGTCAAGTGTATGTTAGCGCAACTGAATCTAATCCTCCCCACTGACGCATTTTTATTTAGTCCCATGGGCTATGGAAGTGCAAGACGGCTGGAAATTCTGATAATGGGTTCACGGCATCATTTTTACAAGGCTTATAATGGAAACTATTCTTATTGTTGGCATTCTGCACATTTTCAGGACATTTTCATATCGGTACGTGTTATCATGGTCGTTGGTCCAAGGTGGCGAATTCGCGCACGTAGAAACCTTCTAGAGGTATATCCATACGCATAGATTCTTCGCAGGATTGTGGAAGTTTCTTGTTGCGCATAAGTTGCATTTTACATACCTCATGCTGTCTCAGTAGATAGATAATTTATATACAAGCTTCAGATGAATCCCAGGACCCGATGGATTAGTATTACTGTATTGAATAATCGCGGACATTCGAGAGGCGTGACGCTGCTGTAGGTGTTTCGTCCTCTCAAATGAAGTCTCATACTCGAAGATGAGTTTCCAAGTAACACATGTCGGCGTTACATTTTGCTGACCCGGATGAGTGGTTATTTTGACTCTCAGAGTACACACCGGTAGGCTTAATCATATATGTAAGTACGTTAGGCTCTTTGGTCCGTGGTGTTTATTGAATTTGTTATCATACCAGTGACACAGCTAACCGACAATACCAGGGCATTTGAACAATGATACT
>MU267618.1:143515-155558 GCA_021014935.1 Hygrophoropsis aurantiaca
TTTCGTGATATTATAGCTTCAGGATCTATCTAAATCTTCGAGTCAATGTCTCAGAATTGCCATTTTAGGAGCTTTCCGAGCACATATTATGCTCCTAGAGTCGATACTGAATAGATTTTCAAAAAATAAATTGACAGATCCATTCTAAACTACTTTCTTCATACGAGATAATTTTTGAAGCAGTTATAGCCAGTTGTGTGGGCTGCAGAGGCAATTTTGCACTTCCTGTCCGTTTTGCACTACCTGTCCAAAGATAGTAGTTCCAAGAAGTGTGTGCGATCGGGATCATATTGTAGAGGGCCGACAGCATGTACTGCGTGCGTTACGGGTGTCAAACCCATTGCAATTATGTACGATTGCACTGGCACATTTTGACTGGGACTTGGGTGTGAACCTGTATGAGCGATCGTGCGAGCCAGTCAGAGTCGCAGGGAAGAGGGCAACTGATTCTCCGTTCTCTAGTTGATATATCGCGACATCGGAATTGACAGCCACTTCATTCTTAACGATCACGAGATAAATATATTTAATCGGGTTCAGCTACAATTTTCCAGGAATAACACGTCGCACAATAACAGCCTATGCATCTATGTTCCGGAAATCGCCCTTGATGAGATCCGCAGCCTGGAGGTCGTATTGTCAGACTATCACAAGCTGTAGCTGAGACATGGGTGAACAGACCTTTTCTCCAATGGCATAGACTGTGGCTTGAAGGTGGGCCGCAATGGGGATGGGGATTATGCTGGCATCAGCGATCCGCAGGTTGCTAGTTCCATAAACGACAAGCTTATGATCAACAACCCCTGGTATATGCGTGAGGTGCTGTAAGTGCAATCATGAGTGGTGGAAGGGACCTACCTCCCATTTCTTCGCGGGCCATGGCAGCAGTTCCTGTAATTGCATAAGAAATTCCCGTTAGCCATCGCGCCGTTATGAGGGGGAAACATGCCTAGGAGGTGATATCCCGGCTACAAAAGAAGATGAGCATATTCCCCGACCACGAAGCCTTACGAAGTGGCTTACCAAAAGGGTCTGCCGAATGTAACTATTCCGCTCCAGAGTCAGTTATCTTTCGAACTCGAATTGTGGCAGTTTCTCACCCTCGCACTTCATCATCCCCCATGAAAGGTTCTGGCGGAACAGCAGTGGTGTCTATCACCTCACTGAACGGTGCGGTATCCGCAAGTTTTTTCAACGATCTATACCCAGCGACCAGACAGTCAATATCTAGCGTAAATGGCAGTGAGCACCACATCTTCCATGAATTTGGAACACTTGCCAAAATTGCTGCTGAGATAATTGGGATCCAGGGCGGGGGGCTTCAAAGGATTTTTGTCTGTTATATGCTGAAAACATTGGCAGTTAGTATCCATCGGTGGTCTTCACCACGCAAGTGAATGTTAGATTACTCACCACAGAGCCACGACTGAACGGATGCTGTGTGGCATGTCGCTTAGCACATAAGCGGAAGGGAACGGCGAGCATACCTGTATACCAGATAGAAGGATAAAGTAATTTCTGTGTGGGTCGGGTTTCCCGACGCCATGCGAAAACAAGAGCGATTCAAAATCGGGCACTCCGCCTTTCTTCAGCCAATCTAGCTGAATCTTGTACTGGGCCTCCTGGAGTGGCGGTAGAGTTTCTTCGCCAATTGCATCTTCGAGCTTTCCGATGAGTGTCGAGGTTGCAGGTTCTGCCACAATATCTTTGAATGGAAGGTAAACGACTGTTGTGTCTGTGGTCGTCAACCACCCTCCTTTGACTGTCTCGCTAGTAAAAATGCTTAGGTGAGCTCTTTCGGAATGGACTTGATCACATTTTGATGCTTACTATAGCCGTTCCTGCTCCACCCCGAAATTTGTTTTGTTTCGGAGTTCGTCTGCGAGACGTCAGCGCACGACTATTTAATATCGTAGAGAAGGACTTGCCGAATGTCTTGATCCCCAAATTGACGGGATATTGAATTGGTACGTAGGCGTGATCCTATAGGACAGTCTAAGCGCGAAGTACTACGCAGAGGACAGTATCCCACCTGCAAATTCTCACCGACACCAGGTAGGTGGATCAGCGGCTGAATCCCTAGTTCACGTAAACGCTTTTCGTCACCAAGGCCTTCATGTTTAAAATAATGATAAATGAAAGGTTACAGAAGCAATGGGTTAGAAAGAACTGACCCGATAACTCCAAAAGCTGTGGAGTTTGAACTGCCCCCGCCGAAAGGATGACTTCTCTTGCCGCGTTCGCCACAAATTTTTGGTCATTCACGATATATTCAACGCCAGTTGCAATAAGTTTCCCTCGGGCATTGCGATCTGAATTGAATGTGATCCGAGTCGCCTAGTTGCGATATCAGAACAGAGTACTAGCTGGTGGAAAGTAATGTTCGCGCAGCACAGCGAGTAACACTCACATGCGCACCAGTTAAAACGTGAAAGTTCTTTCGCTGTGAAGCGGGTCCATAATACGCAGGGGTAGCATATGAGCGCTTGCCTGTCTCAACGTCGACTGAGCGACGCATTCCGTAAAGTCCGGATGCATCTCCCTCGAACTACAGTCGAGAAGTAGAAATAAATACAACGGAAAACGGTCAGAAAGTTATTGCCTTTGTAACGATAAAAAACGCACTGGGGTAGGATTTGTAGACACGCCGAGGGCATTCCAGGTCTCGATGTAAGGCGGAACAATGTCTGTGTATAAACTATCCCTGCTAGTCTGGAAGTCCGCCAGGCATTATTCAGCCAAACAATAAAATCCAGAGAGAAGGAGCAGTGATCACCTTGACACTCCCTTCTGTCCCAAGTGCCACCTGTGGATCTGCCGCAGGGACCAGCTTGCCTGGCAAGGAGAGCGACGTGACGAAGTCGGGTGTCGTTATATTGATGTGGGAGTTTTCGGCCTTCTTGAGGTAGGGCATGAAGGAAGCCCAGTCCCAGCCCTCTACAGGATCGGAAAGCATCTTCCAGGCGTCGTACTCTTCCTTCGAGGCCCTATCCCATGCAAGAAAGTTGATTCCTGTAGATCCGCCAAGCATTTTCCCTCTGGAAACGGAGACGCAGACCGTCGGACATTAGGTAACAAATGGCGCAATAACAGGACCCACCGTGGTTCATAGATCTCGCGGTTGCCTGCGTGGCGCTGCGCCGTTGTCGAGAAACCCCAGTCATACGTCGGGTTCCCGAGAGTCAGTTCACTGGGTCCTGTCATGGGGTAATGAACAATGTGTCGAGTCGAAACAAAGGAAGAGTACTAACGGGGTACATCAATCAATGGATTGTCTCCATGAAACAAACCAGCCTCGAGCAATCCGACTGTTACACCGGGGTTCTCTGAAAGCCTAGTATGATAAAGAATTCAGGACATCTGGCCCGTGTGAACACTAGTGGCATTTTACCTTGCCGCGATCGGTAATCCTGCATTTCCTCCACCTGTCTCCATTGTAAGCTCACCAATCCCGCCGTAAAATGTGCTGCACACATACCAACGATGATGTAGTCAAACTTAATTTGGGTGAATGCTTCAGGAGACATAGTATTATGGCTTGACATCTGTTTGGAGAGCACAATTGAGGAGAATGGTCTCGACATTCTCTATCCTTCATACTTTTATAATGCTCAACCAACAGTTTACTTCGGGGGTGTGAAATCAGGAAAAGTGCATTATGTTGAGATCAGCCCCAAATGATACTTGTCGACATATTTAGCATTCCTTAGAAATGATTCAGAGGTTTGTTGATAACATCCCCGTTTTCTTCTCAAGTCTTGATTCAGAAATCATGTATGTATTCTATAGTTATCACACACAGCACCTATGACTCATCACAGATACGGGGACCTTTCTTAGAATCAACTCTCAGCGCTAGCAATTGGTGCATGATTGATCATTGGTGTGTGATTGATGAAGGTGGACTGAAATCAAACTGAAATAGTACCTTTGAGGACCTCCGAGGTGATTATTCGGACACAAACACTTTATGTATGATGGATCAGAGGGTAGGAATAACTTGATGAGGATAGGCAAGCTATTTATGCAGACATACTAACCAGGCAAGTTACTGGTTATTCATCATGTGCGGTCATCAAAACATCTTGAGTTGACAGCAAATGCAGTTCGGAAACCAACCACTTCTAGGAACTGATCTGAACCGGATTTCCAAGCAGATGCGAATCGCACCAAGTGCCAACGCTCCTCCGTCCTTCAAAACCCGCTCTCATTAAATGCCCAGATTCACGCGACCATTAAGTACGATATGGCAACTTCTCTGGACTTTTCTCTGGGAGCTCTTGAGATCGGTGTTCTACTTTCAACGTGCCTCTATGGTGTCACGACTGTCCAAGCGTATACATACTGGTCGTCACGATTCAGAGATCCGCTATGGCTACGCCTCCTGGTGACTAGATTACTGTTCCTATTATCCGAGGACTCGCTGGACTCACCTTTATTCCGCAGGTCGCATCTATTTGGTTTGAACCATCCCAATGTGCCATGCTCTGCGCTTATCTGCTTCCTTAGGGTTCTTGAATCCTTCCACACCATCTTCCTCTGGGTTTACTTATATCGCCTCACGGTCACTTACTACGGTGTTTCAGCTGTCTTGGCCAGCACAACCTGGTCCTTGGATGTATCTGCCCTGTTTGACGGTGTTATCGGGGCAACCGTACAGGTCTGCTGCTACTTTTTGAATGTGACCGCAAAATAAACTGAGGAAGTGATAGGCCTATTTTGCATGGAGGGTCCATGTGGTTTCGCAAAAATACTTTATCCCAGTGGTGTCTTGGTGTGGATCGCTTTTACAGCTCTCTGCGGCCACTGCCATCACAATCTTGAGTACGGGGACTACAATTGTTTATTTTGATACTCATTATGAATGGTTGATTGCGGTCAATCTTGCCCTCGATCTCTTTGTTGACTTGGTAAATACATCTGCTTTGTGCTACCATCTGTGGCTCGGACGCAATGGAATGAGGCAGTAAGTCCCATCTGACCTCCCGCTATTCTCAGATCCTAACAAGTACACGTTTCAATGCAACCGTAGCACCGACAGGGTATTGGACACATTGCTCATGTGGACTATTGGTAATTTGATATCATTCTATCATGTAGTATCACTGTGATCTAATCAAACCTTCTACAGAAACCGGTCTCCTCACCACGTATGTACACTTCCTTAGCATGGTTTCACAACAGATTCACACTTGTCCGCTTTCAATCGATAGTGTTGCTGCGGTGATGATGCTCATATTGGCAAGTACAATATTATTCGTTTTAGTACCCGTTCTCATTATTAGGGACAGTCTTTTGCTATGGCGGAGACTGGTATGCCACCGCTTCTACTTTTATCGTTCATTGGATAACGTGGAGATCTTCAGCGCTTTGGATTACGATTTCGATGTTCTACGCTAAGCGTCAGCATTATTTCTCTCAAATTATTATCTGTTCGTCTGATTACGATTGGCCTGCAGTTTACTCGAACTCGCTTCTGGCGTCGTTCGTACACTATTTCCACTTCTGAAGGATTGTCCCGCTGATGTCACGGCCTTCCAGACTCAACGGCCGGTCCTCGCTTCGCCGAACCAGGCACAAAGACTCTGCAAATGGAGTTTCTACCTTTCCAGCGAGCGGTATCGCTATCGTGAGTGCTAGACCACCTGAAGTTACGTACCAAGGGAGACTGACGATGCCACCTCTTAGAATGTCGAGACTGCCGTGGAAATGCAGCCACTGGGGTCAGTGGACATCAAGGTCAGAACCTGAGGTTTCAATCTCAACGGTGGTGTGGTATTAACGAGATTAGCTTCAGAATAGGGTCCATTCCACCTCGTCAGATGAAAAGCATCCGAGCGAGTGTGGGGGGAAATCATTTGTTTGAGTGACAGTAAATGTAAACAATGAATTGTCAAGAGTTATTTAACCACTATACTACCTCGAAAAAGTGTCGGATCTCATACATTACATTACAAGGAACATGTAAATATTTGTTTTGAGGCAAGGAACCGCAATGCTCGAGCTGGACCAGCATATTGAACAGGTTACGTGTGGACCAGAGTGTTAGACGTTGTCGGCCATGTGGCTGTGCGCAGTGCCTTTTCTGGTGATAAACCAACATACTTTAAACTTAACCTCCACCATCAACGAACCAGCCCATCAATTTTTGAAACCTCAAAACGACATTCACAAACCTTTCCTTAGTTTGGTCGGCTACGGTAATATATACGGCGATTGATTTGGCTTCATCGCTCATCAATCATGATATTACCACCCTCAAACACGGTATGTACTTCGACTCGCATCATTCCGAGCAAGAACCACTGACGGGCCGCCGCAGCGAACGAGTCCAGTGGGCTCACTGCCCCTGCGTTGATTTCCGAATTTCATGATCCACCGGAACATCCACTCCAGTCAGTGAAAGCAACCGCCAAGGTAGTGTTAGACAGCGCCGGTACATACTTAGTCAAGTTGGAACTGCAAGGCTTGTTCCACGGTAATGCTATCTCGAAGATCAAGACGGAGATGTTTAGATGGACTCTAATTCTCAAGCAGCTCAATTTCTGTCCTTGAAACATTCAAGTCTCTTTTGGTTTGGTTTGATTCCATCTACTACTATCTACAACCTGTGCACCCCAAGCGAGATACCCTGTGACCCTCGGGGCTACTATCTGTCGGTGTGTGTGTGTGTGTGTGTGTGTACCTGTGGTGCGTTCACAGGTGAGCGCTTGCGATGAAACAGTATATGGCACTCACTCATTGGGACTGCGGCTGTTATTATCTACACGGCAACTAGATCTATCTGCTCATTGAGGATCATTTCGCGGGCAGCTAAATATGAAACACAGACATAACTGGAGGCTCGGAAACTCGACGGTCCTAAAAACCCTGCGATACGCCTGTAACAATTGATCGTATTCACGTCCCACGATTGTGAGAATGCGTACTTTGGCAATGCACATGATGACTAGGAGTGTAGTGGCCATCATGTTGATCATGATCGGACTGCTTTACCCTATTTACAAATGAACCCGCCGCCCGAAAGCAACATTCCTGGCGCTCAGTTCGGTATAGGCCTGCATAGCTCAGGTACCTACCAAATTTGGAGTCGCGTTGACCAATCGCACTGTCGCATTGGACGGTGCAAAAGTTCTGAAGCTTTCGCTAAGTGGTGTGCAAATGCTAACCCAAGTGCTTCAATAAATATTGCAATCGCCGGTTACCAACAACATTCCAACCCCACCGAATCCCAGAAGTGACTCGCTTTTCAAAGTGACCGAAGCACAATGAGCTCTCAATTCACCATACCCCCATTGGATGGATCACTCTCAACCATACAAATATTCGATTTTCATCTCGAACACTCTCCAGATTACCCACTTCTCAGATACCAGACTTCCTCATCTGCTCGGAGGCAGCTTACATGGCGCGCAGTGGTCTCAGCAATCCACGGAACTGCTACGATGCTTCTTGGCGAGATTGACGTGGGCGCAGCTGCCCGGGCCTCCACCACGATAGGAGTGCTGGCGGTCTCAGGTACTTTAAAAGTGTTATATTTCAACAACTTATTCATTTAATCTTCAGACTCAGTAAGTTATATCACTCAAATGTTCGGCATTATGCGTGCAGGTTTCGTTCCTTTCCCTATATCAACAAGGAACTCTTGTGCTGCAGTTTGTCATCTGCTCACTAAGACTCGCACGAAATACCTCTACGTAAGTCAAGACAACGGGATGCTGGCCTTGGTTGCCACTGTACTTCAGAATCTTGGCGATCATACGGTTCATGTTTTCGCTATGCCCGCCTTCGAAGATTTGTACGACCCGGCCGATGGAGGTGCTCGGAATCGCCATCTCTTGCCGCCCATGATCACCCCTGATTGGTCGTTTCCGTCGATCGTCTTACACTCTTCCGGTCAGTGCCCTATTTTTTTCTGCTCATAGAAGCCAGCTCATATCAAAGATAGGGACGACATCTTTCCCGAAGCCAATCACTTACACCCATCTGGACCTTTTACAGTTTGCGAAGCTTCAGTGTATGTACGTCTTCGTATCGGTGATACTGACAGGTATTGATCATCTACCCAGCTACGGGCGAATTTGGTTTGCCTGGTCATGTGCATGCGATGCATTTTACGCCAATGTTTCGTGAGTTGTGGCAAGCGCTTACGGTTCGCGCTTTCCATGTTTCTCACTCCCTGTTCAGATGCTATGGGTGTAACAAGCTTGATTCGTGCAGTAATCAGATTTGTCGATTGAATATTTTATCTCTCTCACACCTCTGCAGGCTGCCATCGCGACGACCATAGCAATGTTTGAGCCCCGGTGGCCTCCACTTTTACCTTCGGCCGATGAACTTCTTCGTGGAATTGTCAACGATGAGTGTACGATCGTGCCCTGTGTCCCGAGTTTCCTGGAGGTATTTGATTTTCCAGATAATTCAGCGAGTTTCTCTAACGCATAAAAAGACTTGGTCGTCCGATCCGAAAGCTGTCAATGTTTTGGTGAATCTGAAAGCCGTGGTAAGCCTCTTGTTCTCTGATTAACCCCATCGATTCACTATTTACAATTACAGATATTCGCGGGAGGGCCACTTGGTCGCGCTGTTGGTGACTCTCTTGTTGCTAAAGGAGTTCCGCTATATTCCGTTTATGGAGGGTATGAACTATTGTTTTTTAACATATCCATTGATTATTTATGATCCTTACAGTACTGAATTCGGTACTGTTTCAATGATGCTGCCTGGTACGTCTGTGTTGTGGTTTGTCTTCCGCAACTTGGCTAATGCAGATTAGAAATACCACTGGGCGAAAACTGGCAATATTTCAAGTTTGCGTCATACTTTGACCCGCATCTTACACCATGGGAAGAAGCTGATGTTTTTGAGTTATATGCTCTGGTACCTGATTTAATTTGTGAACCGAAATACCTTCACCTAAACCTTTCTGCTCCTTTAGGAAACTGCTGCTTACACTCCAATCGTCGTTACTGATATTATACATGGTCGGAAAGCATATGCCACTCAAGACCTGCTGGAACGTCATCCAACGGATCCCACTCTGTGGCGGGTGTATGGACGCTGCGACGACCAAATAATGCTCTCTACAGGCGAAAAGGTTCGTACCTAGATTTCTTGTCCGGCACTATATAACCTAATAAGTTCTCATAGACAAACCCGGGACCGATAGGTTCGTGCTTTCGTAGAAGAAAGCGGAGTATGGTTGATAAACTCGTACAGAGAGCATATTTTGCAAGGACGACAGGATTTTAGGAGCAATCATGTTCGGACGGAGCAAGCCCCAAAATGGGATAATCCTGGAACTCAAAGAGCAATTCCGCTTTGATATCTCTGACCACATAAAGCTTGCCGCCTTCCGGGATTCCATATCGTGAGACCCTTCGAATGTTCTTTTCTCTAGTTAACAAGATACGCCTCAAGGAACCTGGTTGCGGAAGCGAATGATTTTGCACCTTCTCACTCGCGGCTGTATGAAGAGGTCAGTGTTGGCAAATTACCAGAGAGAGAAGGCTCTGACTTGCAAACAGATGGTCTTGGTAGCCGATCCGACAAAAGCGTTCGAGTACACGCCGAAAGGCGCACCTCGTCGGCATTCGATTTTGGACGCCCATCGTGCAGAAATCGAATCGGCGTATGCATCGTCCGAACAGGCATCTGCGTCAAATGCAGTTGCCCCTGCTGCTTGGGATTTTGTCAGCACTCTCCGCTGGACTCTTAATATCTTGCAGCGCGTCCTCAGCCAACCAGTCCAAGCTCACGATGATGTATTTCATCTAGGATGCGACAGGTGTGTCTAACTTCTTCTCGCCGTTGATTTCTCATCAACTTGCATACCTGTGCAGTCTCCGTGCTATCCGAATCAGAAATATTTTTGCGTCTGTCCTACGCAAATCTATGAGTACTTTTGAACAAGTTATGCTTTCTCTGGACTTTGTTTATCGCCACCCCACTGCGCAGGAAATGGCGCTCTACCTGGTGAATATCATTGGGGACGATTCAGCGCCGACACCCATGCCTCCATATGCGTGGCCTTCAAAGTTACAGGAAATGGAAGATCTAGTCAAGCGGATGTCAGCCACGTCCAACGAGCTGAACGTCCACAAACCGCCAAGTTCTTCTAGTGACGTGGTCCTGCTTACTGGAACTACTGGTGCTCTCGGCTCGCATCTCCTTAACCATCTCTGTGATTGTGACGATGTCAAGCGAATTTATGCTCTGAATCGAGGCGATAAAGGAGATATGGATAACTTACGACGCAGACAGAAGGACACATTGGTAGTGCGCGGAATTAGGCCTTCCATCTTGCAGACTGGCAAGGTGGTCCTCATTTCAGGCGACCTTACCATGCCGGGATGGAATCTTGACCCTGATCTTTTCGACGAGGTAGCTTAACCACTTCTTACTTATTTCATTCTGTTGACCGTTGTTCGTCCGCAGCTTGGTCGCACTGTCACTCTCATTATACATGCTGGTAAGTTCTAAGGCGCTGTCGAATTGTTCGCGACCCCATTCTCAACAGCCCACACAGCGTGGCCTGTTGATTTTAATTACACGTTGACTTCCTTTACGGGAGCATTGCGAGGTCTTCGGAGTTTAATTAACTTTGCGTTCTGGACATCTGGCGCCGGCACTCCTCGCATTCTTTACACAAGCAGCGTCAGCGTTGTAAAAAGTGAGTCCCTCTATCGTGCTGCAGCCAAATTCTTGTTTAAGTTTTTATTACAGACTGGTTAGAAATCGATTCTGTCTCTGAAGTTGCATTCCCAGATCCCTCGCTCGCTGTTGGACTAGGCTACGCGGAGTCAAAGTGGGTAGCTGAGCGAATGTTGGATAATGCAGCGGAGAGGGGGCTTCAGGTCTCCATTATACGTATGGCGCAGCTCTCAGGAAGTCCGAATGGCACATGGAGCACGAACGAGTGGTTTCCGTCCGTTGTGCAATCTGGGCCCGTCCTTGGTTGCTTACCAGACTTTGAGACAGTGAGGGAACCGCTAATACCTGACGACGAGTACTGATTAATGTGCAGAAATTTGCCTGGCTTCCTGTTGATGTGGCAGCACAAGCTATTGTGGACCTGAAGTGCAGCGATAAGCGGTACATACACCTCGCGCACCCCAACCCCATATCCTCAGCAATGGTTATTGAGCATATTTCAAACGAACTAAATGTTCCCCTGGTTCCGTTCCAAGAGTGGTTTGAGCGCGCAAAAAAAGCCTCAGAAAGAATGGCAGAAGAGTCTCCGGCGTTGGTCACTCCCCTCATGATGATCATCAATTTCTTCTTCGTGGAGGGTCGG
This sequence comes from Hygrophoropsis aurantiaca, assembly GCA_021014935.1. Classification (NCBI taxonomy): domain Eukaryota; kingdom Fungi; phylum Basidiomycota; class Agaricomycetes; order Boletales; family Hygrophoropsidaceae; genus Hygrophoropsis; species Hygrophoropsis aurantiaca. Next base: position 154,812 of record MU267618.1, read on the forward strand.
ATTGGGAACCAAAATGCGTTCCGCGATCAGTCTCTTTGTCTAGAAAATGCGCTTTCAGGTTCTCCCGCACTGTCTAGCATTGTCCAGGAACCCTTGGGGAGAGTGGACATATCCCGGTGGTTGTCATACTGGGGCGTATCGAAACAGACATCTGCCGTTCACGCGGGACCGGAAGGGAAGAAAAGATTGGCTCGAGCAGCATCAAACACTAAGACCTGACAACTCCGCAGAGAACTTGGATGGGCTTTCCCGGACGAAAAAAAGAGGAAGCATGAAATACTGCGCCATATATACTTATTTCAATGCTCATATTAATTTAAATCTGGGTAACTGCCTTAGACCCTCAAGGCCTCAAGCCTCAGGCTTCCTGAAAGCATTGTTGAGACTCTGAGTTTACCGAGGCACGAGGCAAACACAGAGGTAGGTCTACGTCTGAGTAAGCGAGGTGGCGCTGTAGCTTTCTTGCTTCCGACCACTTCGACACAACGTCTAAGTGTCCCGCTCAGCTCACACCGTCGCTAAGCCGAATTCTCACTCTTTCGAATTTCTGTTGCCCCACCCTCCACTCCCTCTCACAGGTTTCATCGTCCGACTCACAACAAGCAAAACCTTGTTTGTGTCGTTTGTTCTTAGTCGTCCGACGCAGCACGTCCAACACCCCAGGTTGTCCGGTTCCGCTTAGTGACCTGTTCGGCGCCCACCCGCCCTCACAGCTCACCATCAGCCCCGGGTTAGGACATCTGTTTC
>MU267619.1:0-12246 GCA_021014935.1 Hygrophoropsis aurantiaca
GGATCTCGCTCTTTCTCGCCGACTCAGGGGCGAGCGTTCCTAAACTGAGCAAAAAGTTTGTTTGTCGATGGGGAAGAGTGTTTTGTATTGTGTGGTGTTTTGTGCATTGCTGTAATTTCTTCCGTTAAGTACTGAACCTGTAGCAGCTAGGATATATTGGACATATGATCACGTGTAACCAGACGTTTCGCTCCAAATATGGGCGCACAAAGCTTTTTGTCAACAGCTGTCAACAAACAGATAACTTTGTTGATGATAAGTTACTTGTGATTTTACGATACCTTCCATCATCGACATCAATGATATCCATTCAATGTGTTCAACGCGTGTTTATCTCGAAACCGGGTAATCACGCAAATAATCTCATCTCGCCTCGGCGCCGCGTGGAAGCAGCATGTCCAAGTTCGAATCCATTGAAAGGACGCAGACAATGCGGCCTTCTCGTTCACATGAAAGCGATACAGTTCCTCAGATGATGATAAGAAGGACGTGCGGTAGTGGTATGACCACTACTCTATGCACTCCATTTGCTATCATATCGTGATTCGCAGAAACCCACTAACGAGATTCAATTCACTTCTAGTATCTATCGTTGTCTACGCTGAACTCGTGGCATATATGTGCGTGCGTATATGCGCGCGTATCTATGTATACCTGAAACACCTCGCCTTGCCTGGAGCGGCCTCTACCATAATGCGCGTTTTCCAGGCGCATATCGTACGGCTCGGCTGCGCGCGGTGTCAAAAAGGCGCGAATTTTTCATTCAGTATCCACTCACTGATATCAGCTCCCTCTGCTATTCTATTGCTTTTACTTTTCTGTTAGCTTTCCTCTCCAGCTCTATTGAGATTCGTTTTTATTTTCCCAAGTACCAGCTAACTAATCGATGTATACCGTCGCCACTGTGTGGACTTCGGTTTATGTTCTATTTGTCTCGGGCCTGGGTAGTTCTCGGTTGCTGCCAGGACGAGTAGCTGCCAGCGCGATCCCGCAATTACATCCTATGGTCTCACAATCACCGACTGGATCGGCTCGGATAGCATTACAGCGCCGGTCGAACTTGCACTATTTTGATGGGACCGTGAATGTATCCTCTCTCCGTGCACATATAACCAGCGCAGAAACGTAAGTTAAGCCGTTCGTGATTGGTATTACTCAACGTATATCATATCATCCTACCACGTCCTCCCTCCCATTCCCAGTCCCATTCGTTGACATTAATAGGATTGAATCCCACCTCCCCTTGCTGACTTGCTCTCTGTCGTCAGGAAAATCGCGCACGGGCGCGCAGCTTACACGCGGAACACCGGCACTACGCTGCCCGAGTTCCATTCGATGCCCTCGTCGAAGCGCAGTGTCAGCGGCGAAGATACACTAACGGATGACAACGGCGTGAGGTGGTACGGAGATATCACCGTTGGCACGCCTCCGTCTACATACACTGGTACGCAAGTACATTCACATTTGAAACACGAGCCCAGTTGCTGAGTTACGAACGCGCCCGCGCTCATCACAGTTGACTTTGACACCGGGAGCGCCGATCTCTTCTTGCCTGGCCCTGACTGTGGATCTACATGTGACGGACACAATATCTACGACCCTACTTCCAGTTCGTCATCCAAAGACGTGAATAATACATTCACGCTCTCGTACGGCGATGGATCGACTGTCCTTGGGGAGCGCTGGACAGACACAGTCGCTATCGCCGGGTATACCGTGCGTACAATCTTTTTTTTAATACATCTTTTGACGTGAATAAATAAACACGGACTATTCCTGCTTTGTCCACTGCATATAATGCACAATGCACACCCCACTATCCAGGCGACGAACCAAGCCCTCGGAGTCGCCTCGCAGTACTCCTCCGGGTTCACCTCACCAGGCTTCGCACCTGACGGCCTGATAGGTCTCGCATTCAAGTCGATATCGGCGTACAACGCAGACTCGATATTCCAGACGCTCGCCGCACAGGGTGCGCTACCAGAGCAGGTGCTCGGCGTCAAGCTCACGTCGTCTGGGTCTGGGTCGGAGCTGCGCGTCGGCGGGACGGACAGCGCGCTCTACCAGGGTGGGTTCACGTGGACGGATGTTGTGCAGGAGGTACGTGTCCGTGATCATGCATCATCCTGTGCTGTTTTGTTTGGATTCACGTTGTATCGAACTCTACTGAAATTATCCCTCGTTTAGGGATACTGGCAGATCAGTGTCGACGGCATCAACATCAACGGGTCCGAGGCCCTATCGTCGTTCCCCGCCATTGTCGATACGGGCACCACCCTCATCCTCGGGCAGACTGATTCGGTGCAGCAGTTGTATAACTCATTGGGTGGGAAGAGCATTGGCGGGGGACTGTACACGCGTGCGTAGGATTTGCGTCACTGCTTACGTTTATCATACCTCAAAGCTTGCCGGTCGCTCATCATTGGCTCTGTAGTTCCATGTGCCTCGATGCCTGGCGTCGACATTAGCATCAAGCTCGGCGGGAAGGCGTTCGTGCTGGGGAGCGACACGTTTAATTTCGGGACATACAATTCGACGGAGGGTACGTGTGTAGGGGGTATATCGGGGAGCGATAACCTTGGCGGTGAGCTTCGGTCCCAGTCCACACACTCATGAAGATTGATCATGATGACAGATATGTGGATTTTAGGCGACATTTTTCTGAGGAACGTGTACACCGTGTTTGATCTCGGAAATTCTCGAGTTGGCTACGCGGAACTTGCTTGAGCTTGAGGCAAAGCACCCATGAGAATAAGTTGCTTGGTTGGGTTTAGTATATATGTAGTATTATTGAATGTACATATATAACGAAAGACAGAAAATCAATCAGTATATAATTAGCTGGAGCTAGTGTGCGTCATAATGCGTTTACGGACCCACATGTGCATATCACAAGGGCTGCATGGCAGTTACATAGCGTACAAACAAAGTTAACGGACTACTGGTAGTTTAGAATTATTATATTAAATGTACAGGCCAAGGGGAGAATCTGCGTGTTGTGAGCTTATTGCTCAGGCGTTGAGCTCGGACTAAATGTCCAAGCCAGGTACGAATGTCACCTTCAATGGCTGTGGGCTGAAAGGGCGATACGTGCGATAGATCCTTTCGACTTCAGACCATCGTTGCTCGTAAATCCTAGCGTCATTAGGCGCCGCCGGAGGCCACATCATAGATACCTTCACACAATTCGGGACAATGTGCGCAAGGAATTGGGCAATAGCAGGTGGGTGCTCGATGTTAAAAGGGCCTAGGTCGAAGCCTTCCAGCTGCGCTCCAACGTCCCTGCTATGACTGAATGTCGAAAGATCGAAATCGGCGGAGTCAATAGTGGAAAAGTCCACCGGGAGGCTTAGACGTTTGAGCTTCGTGCATCGTTCGAGGAGCCCGATGAGTCCCGACGGCGTAGCATGCGAGGCAGGTTCCCAAAGGCCATATTTGTTGAGGAAAAGGGTGGATATGTTAGGCCACGCGTCAACCATCTCAAGCAATGTCGCGTCATCTATGACGATGAGACAGTCGCGGAGCTCAAGAAGCAAGGATCGTATCCGATGGAACTTGAGTAATGGGCGGAGTTCGCGTATACCAAGAGGGTGAGCTTCTCTTAGATCCTGGCTATAATTATAGACAGCCAAATCGCCTAAAGCATCGCGCGAGCATGATGAGCCCAGGGCTGACATTAAATCTCGCACTGCTGTTGGCTGTGACGGATTCCGACCCAGGGACAACAACCGTATTTTTTCCGAGCCCACATTGAAATAGTTCCAAAAAGCGGGCACAGATGCGAGGTTCCGGTAAGTAACCCCGAGCTCGCGCACCCTGGAGAACGGGGGTTCCAGCATCAACGAGCGTGAAGGTAGGGCTGCGACATAGGTGGAGAAATCCGAGGGAATTTCAAATGCAGCGGATGTTAACGTTGGTAACTGGGCCAAGGACAGGATGGCTTCGCTCCCGAGGCAGTTCCACGAGATCACGTGAAGGTTCTGTAATTGGCTGATGGACCGCCTCAACCCTTCTAGAGCATGTGGCGGAAGACAATAGTCATCGCTCACAGTGAGATACTTGAGCGATGGACAGATTTCGAATGAGATCTGTGATGGAGACTCAAGCTCTTGCGACGGCTGGTAATCAAATGTAAAGAAGAGCTCCAGTGAGATCAGAGAAGGGGAGAGGAGTTGTTGCAGGCAACGGAAACGAGCATCTGATTTTATTTCCCATTTCAGCGACACGAGATTGCGCAGAAGTCGAGTGGGAGCGGACTCGGATGGTGAGCACAGAGCAATGATACAAGTATCGTCAAGCTCTATGGCACTCTCTTCATCAATATAACGAACTCGGCGAGAATATTTCTGAAAAATAGCCCAGTCTGAAGCTTTTATGGATCTACGAAGTTTCTGCCAGGAGAGCAGTCGTCGCGTTTTGTAAGGAAAGATACTAGTAGTAAGATGCCCATTGATCAACTTACTAGAGTGCAATGCTTCAATCCTCCCCATGAATTGCCTACTCTCTCGACAGTCCATAAATCTTGTGGCATGCATTGGATCAGCCTTACGAATGAGTCTGAATCGCGCCATAGCACATCCAGTGCAGCCTCGGTGAAAGCTTTGCATGTTCTGGCGAGTGCGAATAGGGTATATTTCTCCGAGATCTGATTGAAAATACAGAGCTGGATTTCTCCTATGAGCAGAGCTGGATGCATCACTGATACAAGTCGGGACGTATAGTAGTAAGGATGTAGTCTTCCGTAGACGGACCTTAGACAGACCTCACAGAAGGATAGCCCAAGCTTCAAGTTATGGGTACGTAAGTTCTCGATCGTAATGTCGGGCTGTGGCGGATCGGTGGCGGTGACTTTGCTCCTTGTTCTTGTGCTTGTCCCAGGATCCTCGTCTTGCTCGCACTCAAGCGGTAAAACTTGATCAGCAAAGGCAGATATGTGGACATTAGGCGACCTGTTTCTGAGGAACTTGTGATGCTTGTGTCACAGTCACCTACCATATACTTTATGCCCGATCGTAGCACACGAGGTAATTTATCATCCGTCCCCTTTCCGCAGTTCTCTTGCGGCGCAGTAATAGTGATTCCGAGAGTCATCTGCACATGAATCGCTACGAAAGCTTGCGCTTTTCCCCACTTTTCAGTACCGAGGTCTGAGAGTTCAACATCAGAGGTCCCCAGACTCCCGTACCAATGTCGCATCTTCTGGATTATGACTATCTGTTCAAGGTGAGCATACTTAGTTCTATCATGATATTATTATAGTTCCTATTTGCTCCAAATCTTATTACTGTTATAGGTCATTATGATGGGTGATTCTGGAGTGGGAAAATCGTAAGTGCTCTCAACCTGACAGTTGTTACTATGACTGAAGCGTACCATTGTTATCCAGAAATTGTAGGAGTTGCACGACCATATCTATTTTGTTATTGCTTTGTTAATGTTCACTGTTGTTTTGCTAATGGGGCACATCGATATCATTTTGCAGTGGTGACACGCTTTACCAGAGACGAGTTCCATGCTGACTCCAGGGCGACTATCGGTGTCGAATTTGCCAGTCGACTGGTCAAAATGCCAGATGGGAAGACTGTCAAGATCCAGATATGGGATACCGCGGGTCAAGAGCGATATAAAGCGATTACCTCTGCGTCAGTCCAAGTCCGAGTCTTTCTCTTTAGTTAATTCTTCTCACCTGTGTACTTCGGCGACTTTCACTGGCATGTTGCTATAGCCACTATCGCGGCGCAGTCGGCGCTCTTGTCGTGTATGACATTTCGAAGCACGCATCGTTCCTCAATGTGAAGATGTGGTTGGAGGAGCTGCGACACGAACTGTGCACAGATCAACGCATTGTTTTGATGCTGGTCGGGAACAAGAGCGACCTGATACATCTGAGAGCGGTTGCTACAGAAGAAGCAATGGGCTTTGCGAGTCAGTAAAGAAGCATGCTATGTTCGGTGCTCATTAAACGAAATTCCGACTTTTTAACAGAGGCTAACAATATGTCATTCATCGAGACGTCTGCGCTGGATTCGTCAAATGTTGATGCAGCATTTCAAACCACGGTTGAAGGTAAGTTGTACTTGTTTCGTTTACGCAGTCAGTGAACTAATTAAAGTGAGCAGAAATTTACCGCGTTGTTTCCGTCAATGCACTTGAACAATCAACCAATCATATTTTAGGTCTCGCGAGTGGCACAGTTGGCGTTGCTGTGGATCGACCTGCCACATCTGATAGTAGATGTCGTTGTTGAACTCACGAAGGATATCTGTATATGTTACTTACCTGTTGATCGTTAATTTGACCCGTTGGATATGTCACCTTGCAACGTTTCGGCCAATCCACAACAAACCCATCGCTCCTCGTCAACTTCCTTCAAAATCAAAACAAATAAAGTAAAAATAAAAAGGTTTGCAAGCGGCGCGACCCACTGCGCGACTGACGACATGTCCTGATCTCCTACGACTAACTCGGCAGATTCTGCAGGATGCGGAATTACTTCCCTGGCCTGTCAAGAACCGATTATTCCAAGTCCGATCATGCCTTCCGGCACGAGAAACTGTGGTCACCAAGTTTTCTGGAGGGGACAGTCTTGAACCAGCGCACTCGTGGGTTGGATCGCTGTGAAGAACCATCTCGCATTCCCGGTTTAGGGCCATTACAGCCACTACGCCATTGTACCATGCTTATTGGACTTGGACAGTTGCACCTTAGCTATGACTGACCTTCCTTTGCATCCACCCCTTCACACTTTGAATGGAAATCTCCTTGACCACCTTCATGCAAAGAACTAACCGTAACAGTAAAATGTTCCACAACGCAGATGCGATTGTTCTGTCTGCGTATAAAAGCAAGTCCATCCCGATTTCACCTTTCTATCAAGAACTAGCTGGACGAACAATCCCACATGCGCGCTCTCGAAGACATATGCCAATGGGCGCGGGCCCGGAAAGCTGAGCAAGCTTCCCGGCACTCGAAGACCTCCGAAGATGATACGAGCGCCAAAGAAAACGCCATCTTGGTGCCCGTATCTCAGAACCTCATAACTTCCCACAAGTCTGTTTCCTCGCTGGACACCAAATCTCCGACTGGAGACGGGGCCAGTGCAAGTGGCTCCGTGACATCCAGTGTTCACAGTAATACCTACAACCAAATTTCTGGTACCAACAAGCGGCGCTTTGTCGAAGACGATATCTTTGCTGAGTTTACCAACAAACAACCGCGCTTGCATATCCACCAGGTTTCGCCACAGCAGTCCTCCTGTGCCGACGAAGTGTATCCTATAGAGTCCGTTGAGGCTGCTCAACGCGCTATTCAAGAACACATCAGTTTGGTTTCAGTGTCATCGATCCCGCCGATAGTTATCATACGTCCCGGAGACCTCGCTGTAATAATGCCAGACTGTTCTCCTGGTTCATGCCTCGATTTGCCTGTCGCGATTAACCCCGAACCCGAAACACTATGGCGGGCAGTCCTTGACCACGGAATAGACAGCTGGGGTGGCCTATTAAAGCTCCTCCACCTCAAAGAAGCTGATTTATCACCCGAACCTATCACGAAGCTGAACTTGTTCAGTATGAACGACCCACTCAGTCGGGCGATGCAGAAACACCATACTGTAAGCGTCTTCCGCGAGGTTTCGGAGAAAGGCGAAACTTGGCCCTCAAAGCGTAGATTCGCAAAATACCTCGGTGTCCACTGTCTCGTAATCGATCGCCTCACCTCTTATCCGGACAAGCCGTGGCACGACCTGTGCGAGGGAACCAAGATGGAGGTCCAGGCTTGGATTCATGGAATCATGAACCATGGTGTTTATAAAGAGCTTCCTCCCATTCGCATGGTCCATCTGTGCTTTATTCGCAAGGACACCGAACTAGTCCGGCAAGCCATCCGTGAGGGCGAGGTATCAATGCGGACTGAGGCAATGCGGGGCTGGCCTTTGATTTGGGCACCGATTGCGACTCCCGATGCTATCACCCATTGATCACACTTCTCGGCTTTCAACGGAGAGTGTGTTTATTTTCCTGCAAGTATGTATGGGGTTGTTCTTTGTGGAAAAGTTTGTGCCATCTGATACTGACATAAATTCGACAGGATCGCCACTGAATGTTACAATTATTTCTTCAATTATGATTATACTTAGGGGTTTCATAAAATGCATTGCGACTATGTATCCTTTTCTCATCTTCCCTTTCATCTATAGCACAATCTTGGACTTTCCAATATCGCACTGACTGCAACATCATGTCGCTCCCCTACTTTGTAACATTACTCGCATATATGGACAATGTCTTTGCAACAATGAAATGTGATACATTGGCCACTTTTTACATTGCTGGGGATATATTTCTACAAAGAAAATGAACCAAGCAGAATAAACAACTCGTTAGTACTGCGTGATATAGATTGTCGTAAAGCTGTATTGGAAGGAATCTATCCGACCGACACCATTCGTTATTTATTGAGTCTTCATCTTTTCAGAGACGTCTATAATATCAGGTGAGCATTCGCAAGTATCTTTATAACAAAGCAGGATAACTCACTCGACTTCCAAGCGTACCCAAAGTTCTTAGCCGTTCGCGTTGCAAACATCCCAGCGAGTACCAGCGCACAGATGGCGCGAGCACTCTCGTTATCCATAGCTTCGACCTTCTCAACGCCGCCACCTAGTATTCCAGAGAGCACGCTGTGCAACTCGCCCCAGAATGGCTGGGCATGTGTAAGAAGGGCGTAGAGCCCTGTGACAAGGGGTGCGGACCAGAGATCCGTGGTCGTCCATCCGTAAGGCTGGAGTTCTGCTGGGGTGGCCAGAGCGAGGGGAGTGGGATGGAGGAAGGAAACAAGGTTCGTAATGAAGAATCCACCATTAGTGATGAGCTATATTAAGGGGGTTAAGTGGGACTTAGTGCCAGGATGATTGACCAGACTCACCAGGGAAGTGAGCAGTAAAGTCCATGGCGAACTAGCTATGACGGGGGATGCATTGGCTACTACGGCGGGGGGTATCAACTGGCACAGAAGCATTGCACGTGTGAATCCATCGAGGAAGGACAGCGGAAACTCGGTGTTGAGTGACATTGCGGGTAAGGGTACACGATCAACGACTGCTTGAACCGCTGCGTAAAGCGCCGGAGAAACTCCTGAAACCATGAACGATGGCGGGACACCCAGCAGAGGCCCTGTAAGCCACATCCACCGCACGAATCAGCCTGAATGCTTGTTTCTCATAGATGTTCTCAAAAACGTACCTGCGATAGCCTCTCCACCGTAAACCACAGTTAGAGTAGTTGCAACGTCTCTCACGAATGATCTCTCTTCTGGAGGTGCAATCTTGTTATCAAGAGTGCGGCGCTGCAGGTGCTCCGCATAGAGGTTTTCTCTTATCTGCTTCAGAACATAGCACAAACGGAAAGCCGCGACTACGTCAAGCGTGCTAACACCCAACCCAAACCATGTGAATGGCGCTATTGGCTGCAGAGCGTATCGGTATAATTCCACGAAGGATTGGACAGACATGGTCGTGACTTGGAGCTGGAGAAGAGAGGGAAATGAACCTTGGCCAGTCAGCCGAAACTGGGTACTTTTAGCGCTGGGTTCTTTTTATAATTATATCGTCGACGTAAGAAGACTGCTCAGCGCTTTTGGGGTGAAGTCATATTGCAGGTGTCAGTCTTGGCAAATATTGTTTGGCAGCTTTCTTTTCAAACATGTTCAAGGACAACGTACAAGCAGCATCGGAAGGATTGCACTCAACAAGACCTTGATTAATTTGACCCACACGTGTGTAGGTTTTGTCAATTTGTCTGCAGGAGATTCTGAACTTATCAAAACTTCCAGCGATCCAGGTCAAGCTCAAGACTGGAACTTGAGCAGAACTCTTCATCGCACAATGCAGTCTTACCGAGACTATGATTGTAATGGGGTCCTAAGTAGGGATAGTAATACATAGATAGCAGTATCGGACACAGTGCGCACGATAATCAATCAAGATATAGTGATGAAAGAGGGGACAGTATATATGTAGTTGATGCAAAAGAATAGGAAGAAAACAACAAACAAATGAATGTATCCCCAGGAGAGAAACAAAAAATCAAGATGCTATGTATGGTATTTGGAAATGTCCGTGAAACCCCTATGTCATCCACATCGCAGTCTGGACTATCATTCTTCATATTCGTAGGCTGGAGGGGCGGTTATCGTAAAAGCACGGGACAGTCTCGACTCGTTCTCCCAGTCAGGCTGTGCCGATCCACGGTCAGCGAGCATCCGCTCCATGACGCGCGCGATGGCAGCTGCAGGAACGTTGTTGGTGTAGAGACTGTTTATGAAATCTGCTTGCTCGTCTGTTAGAGCTGGCGACAGGTCTCGCCGTGTGGTTTGTGGTGATGTCGTGGGTTCTGAGGGAGCGGGTGGACTAGGAGTAGGTGGACTAGGAGCAGGTTGATTAGAAGATGTCGTGGAGCGCTCGACAAAACTTATGGGAGCAGGGGGGATTGCTCCGTCAGGATCATTTGATAAAGCAAGGCGACCTTTGCGGTCTCGTGAATATGAACCTGAGCTGCCGCTGGAAGTGGCTGGGGGGCGCGCTGGAATGCCTTCGCGGAAGTCAAACCGTCTGTTTGGGCTAAGGACTGATGTTGTTGATAAGTTCGTTGCAGTGTCAGGAATGGTGCGACCGGTTGGACTTGTGCCACCGTTAAGCGGGTCGTAGGCAGAATATGAATTGTAAGGTGTCATTTTTGGCTCCGAAACTAAATCTATCTCGCTCCCCCCGCGTTGTCTTCGTTTTCTTCGCCGGAAGTAGAGAACGGCGAATGCAATTACTATGATAACTGCTACCGCAGCAACGATGGCACCCACTATCGCAGCAGTATTGGTACTGGTTGTGTGTATGGTGTTGAGTATGGCATAATTTGGCAAAGAAACAGAATATGGACGTACTGCTTCGACGAAGAACTTCCGGGGGCCGTAGTTGTTGACGGCGTAGAGGTCGAACTTGTCGATGCGGTAGACGAACTACCAACGGTAGTCTCATTTACATATGCATAATCGAACATCATCCCGCTGTAAGACCCTTGCAAGTCGTTGATGAGAATCTGCGCAGAATGTGGTCCCGAAGAAAGTCCTTGGACATTGAACATCGTCACGTTGGGTACTTCGTATGCGGGCCCTGCGGGTGCATTCAGGACAGTAGTTACAGGATTCTGTCCATCGATAGTGATGGTGGCATTAATGCCCACAGGGCCTGACTGGAAGACAAAATATGTTATGCCAGACCCTGCATCGTAGATTCGTATTTATGGGTGAACCGGGTGAATTCAGACAGAAAAAAATCCTACCAGTGAATGGAATAGTCAGCAGACAGGTGTCGGTATCAAAGCATGCTGCATCTGTAAGACACTTAAGATATATGATCGCTGATCGTAATAATGATACGCACATCGACTGCCAGAAATCAGCCCACAGTCAGCCCGAGGATGCCAGAAGAAACACTCACTAGGTATGGTTCCAGCAGGCAAATGCGTCGATGTCCTGATATGTCCCATTGGGCAAGAGAAGCTCGAGAGTTACGCCTCCGACAGCATACGGCGCCCAAGCTGCCTTTGGGCCAGAAGAGTAGGTTAAGGTTGTGTTGGTATCATCAATGTAATAATCAGCTAGGGCTGAGGATATACAAGTAGAGAGGAGTAGCAGACATAATTTCAGCCGTAGAGAGGCATCGAACATGGTGCAGCCCAAGGGAGACTTAACAAAGATAGTGACTGTCCGGAAACAAAAATGGGGAGGTTTGTCTGCTCGCGGGGAGATTCCCAGAAAGATTGAGCGCTGGGCGCCCATAGCCTGCTAAGCGGCTCTTTTTGTGTCAGCACGAGGTTGTAAGGTTGGCGGTTGCGTACGCTAGTTCCTTAATACCTCAGGGTCAAGAACATTGCAAGAGAACACAGTATGGTTTTGTCAGGGGCTCTAACTGATGCGTGCCCGTGTTTTTCAAGATTTCCTGAATGATATGTTAGTTCTGCGTGAAAAACGCACCATGGAAGGCCTGCAGAGATAAAATATACCCATAAATTCTTTGATCGAACAGCCATGCATATGTTAATCTTGACCGATGGAGATATGTTTTGTGCCGGAGGATGCCGAGGATCAAAAGACTCGCCTTTATTTGGCAAACCCATCGCACGCTTTGTCACGCCCGAACCACTCCAGTCAGCCGCTTAGTAGACACGGAAGCAGAAACAACTTGATGTACTG